>CAJUYH010000158.1:23845-84943 GCA_910591685.1 Galerucella tenella | reverse complement strand
ATGAGTAGATTCCACGAAGTGAGGGTTTATACAGTTAACTCAGTCATGATTAACGTTTTTAAAATTATTATAATGTATTCTAAGTGAACTAAATCTAAATCAATAGTACGATTTACATGTATATTCAAATTTTATGAGATTTTCTGTGACATGAATGTAATTCGAATTTCGTGGATAAACTTTTTAACTCGACAAAATTGCAGCAATCACATTTTTTCGATGAAATTGTACAGTGATTAAAAAAAACTTCGAATTTGAGTTTTTTTCATTTTTTGCATTTTCTGAGAACATTTACCATGGAGATGTATATTTTTTTTCAGACTATCAGAAAGTAGAGATTTCATCGAACAAAAAGCCCACCGACTTTTTGAAAAAAGCTGATATTTTGACGCGAGAATTGTCGATTGAAAATTAGGGTGCTTTTTTGATATTGAGTCAAAATAGGGTGAAAATAAAAGTATTTCAAATCAAATAAATTACAGTGTATTTGGGACATAATAAGTTTTCACGAAATTTCGTAGAAAAGATACTTTTTTTGAAAAAGATAAAAATAAAAAACCAAAAACTTGGTTATCTGAGTTTTTCACATAAATTTTCAGGTTATGTGTGAAAATTGTGAATACAAAAGTTGTAGAGCTTTTCATTACTCACAACTTTGCCATTCACCTTTTTTTCGTAGGACTTGTAGTTTTGCTAGAAATCGAGATAAACCATTTTTTACCCTTAAAAACTCACCCCTCCCACTTCCCGAACTCGGATCGCCCGTAATTTATTTTTTCCTTCAATTATATTATATTCCCCTCCTTCTCTAATGGGTTTCATCCTACTATTATTATTTTTTTTCAAAAATTATCGACCCTGGTCTAGTTTCAAAACTTTTGTAATTATTCCGAGACCGCCTTGCTCGAAAAAATGACGAATTAAAAAAAATTATAAATAAACATGTTCCGGTCAACGTAAAAAGTTGCAAATTTGTACAGTCGTTCGGCATATTTTTCCGATAGATCTGTCAAATTTGCAGAACTTTTGGAACGTTTTCCTTTAGTTTAATAAAGCAAAACATTAATTTTTAATAACAAAAAATGTTCTGTACACTTAAATTGGTTGCAAATTTGACACGTGATGTAAAATAATATATTTAACAACACTCCAACTTTGCAGAACTTTTGGAATTTTGGTCTCAAGAACTGAGCAAATTATCATTTATTGCATTTTTAACAATGTTCCGGACTTCGGAACAGGTTGCAAAATTTCATAGTTTGTTTTTATACCATTCCCGACCTTACGTCAAAATTTGAAAACTTTTGGAATTATAATCAATTGATTGTCTTGACTGACTGAACTACAATGCTGCTTACATCTAATATCGACTAATGCAATGCGTCTCACAGATGTGAGACAATGAACGACTCTACTTTATTTCACTGAAAAATTTCAATATACTTCATTTTATTCCACACATAAAGAGGTTGAGGCAAATAGGAATAAATAAGAGAGCTGTTAAACGTGCAGCGCTCTGTGGCATGAAGTTACCACTAGCGCCTACCTTAGCTACAGGTATGAACTATCGCCCAAAACGCGCGGTTTTTGAATTTTCAATATTTGCAATTAAATGATAGGTATCTAAAGGAGCGTCCATTGATCACGTGACGCGTTTTTGAGGATCTTTCCATCCCCCTCCCACCTTGGTGAGATATTGTAATATTTTTCTCAACTCCCCCCCCCTAACCTCACGCGACACTCTTAAAAACTTTTATTCGGACTGTGAACTTGATGAATTATTGAGGGAACAAAACTTGTTCTATCACTTTTATTGAGGTCTAGCAAAGACTATTATTTGTGAAATTATCCTAGAAATAATTTTTCACGCAATCCCCTCCTAGAACCCAACCTAGAACACCTTACGTAATTAATGGACGCCACCTTTCTCAATCACGTAACCGAAAATAACCCCTTCGTGACGACGCGCCGCATGCCTTTGCACTTTTTTATTGGTTTCTTAGTCTTTTAAGTAAAGTCTTCAAAGACAAAATAATTGTGCTAAATTATTCAGCTGCAAATATTGTATTGGGAGTATAATTATATCAAAGGAAAGAGTTCATTACTGCATAACCCCCTACTAATTACTTTAGGATGTGAGACGTGGCTCACCTTAGTGAAGCACGAATATTCGATAAATGCAGTGGAAATGAAATATTTGCGAAAGAAGAAAACAAGGACCATCTGGAACAGGAACCAATTTTAACAAAGATTGGGAACAAGCATTTGGCCATATTGTAAGAATGAACGGAGACAAGTGAGTCAAAGCAGTTACAGAGGTAGGGAAGGATAGAAAAAGAAAATAAGACCAAGGAAAACAAGGTGGGAGGGGATACAGGAAATCGGAGAGAAAAGAGGGAAATCAATGGAAGAGATAAGAGGAGCGGCCACGAACAGAAGCTAGTGGAAGAAATGGGTGAAGAAGGGCTAATCCGACGCTGAACAGTATAGGGGTTTTAAAGAAAAACGAAGTTTTTATTCGAAAATGAGGCTCCTTTCCAGCAAAAACTCTCCAGCTTACTTTTTTTTTCAATAGATTCGAATGTAAAGATTCTTTCAAAATACATCACTGTGTTTTTCAAATTAAATGATTAAGCTTCTTATAACTGCTCCTACTTAAGAAGATCATTTGGTGAGACTCTACCAAAAATCCTAGTATATGACCGAATAAAATCACCATTGACTTCGGAACTGATACTTTCAAGTCCCCCAGTTAGATATCGTTATCCGTAATCCTGGTCATAAGGACCTTTGCCGCCACTCTCCTCTCTTATTCCCCTGCAACCGAGTCGCGTGTAATTGCCAATGAATTTATATTAGAAAGAGAGCAATATAAAACCACATTTTTTTAAAAATAATACAATCATAATTTATCAATGTTTTCCTATTCGTGACCAACATACATAAGTGGGGTATTCCATTTTAGGTTTCCATACTTTTTTTTTATTGGTCACACGTAACAGTATGATGATTTTAACGAGATTAGTTTTCTATTCATGAGTTGGTATTTATTCGTATAAAGTTTTTGTTAATTAACAGTAGGAATTTGAATTATAATGTTGGTTAGAAACAAATCAAAAAAGTTTGCGGACCGGAATTATGGTTCAATTCAATCAAGAATGCAAGCGGATTGCAGTTAATTTTAGTGAAATACTCGACATAGTTGAATCAATTCTAATATCAGCTTCGTTTATGAGTGAGAATCAAAGACTGTATTTTGAATTATTCCAATATTATGTCGGCAGCAAATTAAATTTTATATTGAATTCAGCTTCTTACAGGATTTTGAACGTAGAAAATCATGTTAACAATAAATAAGAAGGCTGTTCTTATTTTCTTCCCAGCTTCATAATTCTATATTGGTTATTTCTGTTGGAATCCACTATTTTCAATGAAATTATTGCTATGCATCGGATAACAGAGTAATTTTTTTGGAAAATACAAATGTTGCTTCTGTATCGCAATTTGAAACATCCTAAAGAAGTTCCAGTTTTTCAGAATATAGCTTTCCATATTTTTCTATATTTTCTGTATTATACATCCTCCTTATTGATTATTTCATTTTCCCATTTATAACTTTTATTTCTTGAATTTTCATTTTCATTAGCAAAACTTTTGACAGCAAACTTGATCATCTGTCATATCTAAAGGCTCGATCGCCGATCGCATACAAATTTTATTTAATTATAATGACACATTAATATGGGAAGAAAATGTTTATACTTAACTTTATATCTTCTGTAAGCTCCTTGTGGCATTATTTATTATTTTTTTCTCTCATTTTTTGGGAATGAAAACCACAATAATGTTTTTTATTTTTTTATTTCGGCGTTTCGGTAGCGTTCCAGCTACCTTTGTCAAGTTTAAATAATGATAAAATAATTTTTGGTCCCTATCTGACACAACGAAAAAAATATGACAACTAGACAATCAATAATATTTTGAAGTTTAAGATTACAAAACTTTGTTGACAAATTTTAGGTCCATTCATAGTAGATCACATCTCTGGTAAAATGTGAAATAAATATTTTATTTTATGACATTCCAAGGATTTGATCGTCTACTAGAAATGGAATCCCAATGAAAATCGTTCCTGGAACGTGCACTTTACTGGATTCCATTTCTAGTAGACTATCATATCGTTAGAATGTTATAAAATAAAATATTTTATTTCACATTTTACCAGAGATGTGATCTACTATGAATGGACCTCAATAAAATTTGACAACAAAGTTTTGTAGTCTTAAACTTCAAAATATTATTGATTGTCTAGTTGTCATATTTTTTTCGTTGTATCAGATAGGGACCAAAAATTATTTTATCATCATTTAGAGGCCTATTCTGTAATCAGTAACGATGTCGTTCGTGGACGATTATCGTTACTGAACGACTTTATATATTCAGTATCGTAACGATCGCTGTTGGCTGATATTATGTCGTTGACGAACGTCAGCTATGCAGCAGTCGTAATCGGGTTAGCAAGTCTTTGGTTAAGAGGTTTGTTGTGTTTTTTTTCCAATATCTTAAAAACATTGTTCCTTATACAAAGATCATATTTTATTTAAGATGGATCAACGGCTACGTATTGTTTTGGATGAATTGAATAGAAGGTACATTCATATAAGGGTTGAAAAATAATCTAAACTATAGACATGTAATATTTTTAGACAGACACGAAGAACTAATTTTCGTGTCTTAAGAGACCGAAGTAACCCCTTTGAGTTGCCTGAGGAAGTGTTCCGGCAGATGTATCGAGTAAACAGTGAAGCTGCTTATGAATTATTCCAGGACTTGTTACAAGCTTGTTACTCTATTTGAATCATGGTAGTCGTAATACTAGAACACCTCCCATAGTTAGGTTTTTCACAACCATTCATTTCTTAGCTCATGGGAGTTATCAAATATCTATGGGTGTAGATTATTTAAATGGGTTTAAATTGTTGTCTTAATGGACCGACTTAACTTTATCCTTTTCCATAATAAAAGTTACGTGAATGTCAATCAAAAATCCTTTCCTAACCTAACAAAACAGCTACAGATGTCAAAAATGATACCAACCTTTATAAAATTGTGAAAATATTATCGTTATGTTTTATCCCTAGATTTAAACGTAACGACATAATTACAGAATCTAACTTTGAAAAATTATCGTTAACATAATAATCGTTACCGTAACGACGTCGTTGCATAACGACAAGTTACAGAATAGGCACCTTAATCTTGACAAAGGTAACTGGACGCTACCGAAACGACGAAATAAAAAAATAAAAAACATTATTGTGGTTCTCATTTACAAAAAATAAGAGGAAAAATTAACTTTATATCTATACAATTTGCACAGTACATACTGCGGTAAGAAAGCTATCGAATGTTATCGACCATTTATTGAATACGTTGCCCTGATGGCATTTGTGCTCTGGAGCTCAAGCTACAGCAACCCTGCTTCAGACTCCCAGCACATTCAGAACATACAGTTGGAATTGACCCCTATGGAATCGTAACACTAGAACACCTCCCATAGTTAGGTTTTTCACAACCATTCATTTCTTAGCTCATGGGAGTTATCAAAAATCTCTGGGTGTAGATTATTTAAATTGGTCATCACAATTTAACGTTAGCCGATCAATTTGTTGTCCCTGGCTTCATTTGTACTCAATTTATCCAAATACATTATATATTGTGACCTTGTTGTCTTAATGGACCGACTTTTAACTCTCTCCTTTTCCATAATAAAAGTTACGTGAATGTCAATCAAAAATCCTTTCCTAACCTAATAAAACAGCTACTGATGTCAAAAATTATACCAACCTTTATAAAATTGTGAAAATTTTATCGTTATGTTTTGTCCCTAGATTTTAACGTAACGACATTATTACAGAATCTAACTCTGAAAAATTATCGTTAACATAATAATCGTTACCGTAGCGACGTCGTTGCATAACGACAAGTTACAGAATAGGCACCTAAGTTTCTAATACACATTCGTTGCTGTGAGCAACGGAGAGTTGATGACTGGTGTTTCCCAATGATTTACTACCAGAGTCTTCCCTGTTTGCACCAGTAAGCAACTTTATTCACTGCCATCTGAATCCTTCTTAATAAAACTCCGGCAAATTTGCCCTCACAACAATCACCATGTCATCTATCTATTTTTAGCATCAAAAGTATATCCTTAACAGCTTGTCAATAGATAATATCGCGAAAAGTATTGGCACTATTCAGCTGGCTTCGCTTCCTTACCAGCTTGTCCCAGGGGAAATATTGATTTTCTGCTCTCCTGTGCAGTTGAAACGTATTTCACACTTACCTCATCTCATCTTCCCATCCAATGTTTGACACTTTGTGCAGTAAACTACCAATGCCCGTTTGAACTGTTAAGCGGTGCTTCACTGAGTAATGCTGCAGCGGTGGAGCGAGCCAGACAAACCAGTGCTGCTTGAATTTAAGCACAACTCACGTTAGACGTGCTAAAATTCAAGCAGCACTGGTTTGTCTTGCTCGCTTCACCGCTGTAGCATTACTCAGTGAAGAACCGCTAAACGCATTGCGTACAAGACTGAGATAATTTAGTAACTCATTAGTGACTTTCCAGACTTGATTTTGTATCGAGAGTCAGTTAGCTTTCGCTAGGTTCAAATGTATACGGTCATAAATTAGCAATTAATGCTTATAAAATAGGTTTGTTCCTAGAAGGAATTTCCAATCGATTGGAAATTTGTCAAACTTTGATAATCCGTTTGTGATTCGTTGTAATCGATTGGCAATTTTTGTTGTAGGAACGGGTGGAAAATTTTGACAATTTGACAGAGATATCTTTGATTAAAATGAACAAAAAGCTCATCATCACTTGAAGAAGAGCTGAAAAAAATAAAAAATGAGTGAATAATTTTGTAATGTGTGTGTCATTCTTTGGCCATCCTAATAAGAAGCCAGAGATCTTTTTTCAAATGTCCGGTATTACAACATACAAATTATTCTACTCACGTTATATTTCAGAAGGAGCTGATTGGTTAGCTATGTCCATGTTTTGTTTTACTATAATAAAAAAATAGTGAGAATGTGTCACTTTCTACAGCATCACAATACGCATGTTCTCATGTTCAAACTGATCCGAAACCGCAAATTTCTTTCTTCTAACAAAACATTTTCAAATCACCAACAGTCAAATTGTTTCTACGAACGCTTTTTTTTAATGCGCATGCCTCTGACGGTTTCTGATTGTTTCTGACTGTTCTACAAACAAACCTAATGTTTAGCGTAGTTATATAACGGAAGTGCTGCTAGGCAACATGATATGATGTTGTTTCTGTAATAAAAGCAAACAGCATTGCTTTGTCACTCGAATTCTTTTGATAAAATGCAAATTCTTTCACGTCGATGATCAGATCAAGTAAAAGCATCTCGGGAATTTCGAAGTCTATTATTTCAAGGATATCAGAATCAATTCAAAAATGTTATTCATAAAAGTTTTTCCAGGCTAAATCAGCTGTAAACCGATTTTTCAACTAAGCCGAACTTAAGTTAACCCAATCGGGAACTTGATATGAAGTGCCACCCAACCAGATGTTTCATAGAAAAAATACCCCAGATTACATTATAGTACGCTTGGAAACATTTTCTGAGAATTTGTTAACGGCTGTTTTCAAACATACTCAACTTTTGTCACTCTTTACTACACTCACACTCACTAGTTGGTGAAAATAACAATTATGTGCAGATATCTGCACACATCTATATTAACTAGAATGATAGCACAGAAGAACCTGTATCAGAACAATTTAAAAATTGTCTTTTAAAGGAAGTTATCATAATATCATTGGCACAGAAAATGGCTCTGTGTGTAACATGGACTCTCCGGAGTTTTTTTTCCATAATGCTTATAATATTGATGATCTGGTAACCTTAATTTTAATAATAAATAAAATGTATTCTCTGAACTAACTGAATTAGCTCATAGTATTATTAGTATATGAGCGTTTGCGGATGGTGAATGACCGTATTCTTGAGAGCGCTTCCAGAAGAGACACTTTGTGGCCGGCTACTAGTGTCTGAAAAGAATCGCGCGGCTAAAAAAAAACAATAATATAAATAGACGCATTCACACAAGACACAGACAAGGAATAATGCATTTTTAGCGCGCGATTCTTTTCAGACACTAGTAGCCGGCCACAAAGTGTTCGATCTGAAAGTGCTCTGATACATTAGCTTTGTATCTCAATTTTTCCATTATTGACAAAAATATCTATGTTATAATTTATTTCTGATTATAATTATGTTGATTGCTTTGTTGAAATTTTGTACCCAACCCTTGTGTACAATACACTAACTATTCATCTTGACCGGTTTAAGGAATACTCAGACTGCAGTTCAACGCTAGTCTTTTCAAAATCACCTCCATTCCAGACTATTTTAAAGTAAAGAATTCAATCAGGCGTTAGGGCCGTAAAATGTTAAGCTAAGTATATTCGTGCACGATTATTTAGAGAGACAATTCACGTCGACTGTTGTGAGCATGTTCTAGAATGAGCTTGCTCCAGTTCCTACCTTATTGTTATCTCGATACAATAAGGACTTGCACTTCTGCCTGTTATGGTACTGGAAATTGACAATAGCTCCGGGTCAGTTGATCAACCCTATATAAACAAAGTAGTAGTTGATATTATGGTTGACTAGCTACCCTTTTATAAAAATTCACATTCATTGGTTAGTAAATGTCTATGTCAACTGGTATCTCTTTTTATCCAATAAGACAATATCAAACAAATCCTGTATCAACAAACTTGCTGCCAATTAAACAAAACCGTCGAGATACACAAATACAGACAAGTTCTTTCAATACCAGACCCTTACTTTGTGAAATCCATTACCTTTCTGATTTAATTTTCTTTGAAGTCTAAAAGGGCTTGAAGGCAGTTAACGTGAACTAACACTCAAGCGGACATAAAAACAACCTAATTGTATTTGTCGATGCAAATGCGAATAAAACCAAAACCGAGTAGAAATCATTTCTCGTATTCAATAAAAGCGACATGCTTCGAATTAATTATGGGTTGTGCTATAGATATTTGACGTTGAAATAAATCCCGTATGACAGAGAAATAATATTTGAATATTTCTTTGACTGGAATATTTAATTGACGCAATTTCGCTTCGATTGAACTTTGGTACGCGTTGAAATTTCACCAAATTATTTACAAACTGAAAAATGCCGAACAAATTTGAAGAAGGTACCTTTGATAATTGAAAAATTATAAATACAATCAGTCAAGTGCAAACAAAGAAACTATGGGCTGGAGAAATGAACTTTCTACAGCTGAAATCATCAAATTTACTATAAAATTTATGTGGATTCCATCACATGTGGGTATCACACAAAACGAAAAAGCTGACGAATAAGCAAAGACTGCTGCATCTGCTCTAACTTCAGAGATTGAAAATAGGAACCCTCTCACAGATCTCAAACAATATTATAAAATTGTATATTGTGCAACTTGTGGGAAAAGTTCAACTTTTCTCACGAATGAGAAAAGTACTTTCCCCGCATGCTGCACACTATACTTTTCCTTCGAGAAGCGGTCCTGTTTGTGAAATCGTAGTAGGTTGAGTTCAAAGTTCAGATTTCAGTTGACTATTTCAAGAAATGTGGCCCACTCTTCCAACAGCGAAAATATGGGAGTGTCTTCATCTTAAATGCAATACACTGTATATACACGTAATAAAAATATTTAAAATGGTATAGATTTTAATGAAGGCTGCTTGATTGGGATTTTTGCATAAAATGGTTCGACTCATTTGCGTAAATTATATTGCTTTATCACTTCCATCAATAATTATTCATTTCAAACAACTGAAATTCAATTCACAAACATAGAGTAGCTCCAGGCTAAAGTGAAACATTGAATAATAAAAATGTGAACATTGATACTGCATAGAAAACATGAATCAAGTAACAAGGACTCCGTTCAATTGAACCTACAAAACTGTATCCTTGGATAGGATAACTAAACGTGTATGCAGAATGACAGCTCAATTATGGATGTATTTAAAGTGGTTGTATGCTGAAGCTATACAAGTGATAATGGAGGTCTTGATATTAACGTACCAAACCCCAGGGTATATCATGAACTAACAATTAATTCACTGTGTTGATCAACTGTAATGGTCAGTGGAGGAACTTTGTGTGAAAATGATATATTGTCCTTCCGTACATTATATCCATCATAGCCACGATTGCTTGGCCTTTGGCAGTTTGTGGGTTACTTGAATATATCTACTCAAAATATTAGACAAGAGACAGTTATTAGTAATTTTGCATCAAGAGCATCAAAAAATTTCATTAAATTCGATTTGTTTAGCGAATGAAAAGTATTCATTATTTGCTAGAGTAGTAGTAACATTCCTTGGCATTTGGCATTTGTTATAGTTGGGAATATTTTTCAAGGTTTATTTGCCTGTTATGGTTAAAGTGATTTTGCAATTTTCAGTAAACAAAATACTCTAATTTTCTTATAATATTGAAATGTCAGTATAAACTGTGAACAAAAACAATCAAAACATTCATATATACAATAGACTTTGACAGTTCTTCAAGCTGAAACTTCAAATGACCTATATATAACTGGCTACTATTAGTTCATGAAACATAACAGTGAGTGACTAACTCCATCTTCAGGTTTGTGATGTATCTGTAGTGAAAGTCCAAAACATTCAGGAAATATTTTACATATTTTAATAAAAAGCCAAAAGCTCGATATCGGTTAACACCCCATTGTCACTCATGTGTCTAATCTGAGATACGTATTCCAAAATCAGTATTGGCGTAGGTAGGTTGTGATGGGTGCGAGAGCATAAAGAAATTGTCGATATTGAGATTGTAGATGGTCCTGCAAAGAAAGGTGCCCGCTGTGCAAATTACGCAATAAAAATTTCCCAAGTGACTGTTCTTCTCGATGTATTGCTCTGAAATTCCATTTCATCGTAACTAAAACGTGAGAAAGGTTAATTCAAAGCTGAGCTGAATATTTCAGATTAGAAACCAAAAACGAGTAAATATTTATTCAAACAAGTAAAAACTCTAACGGCGTGAACTCAAAGTGCAATAACTGAAGACATTTCGTAAATTAATAAATTTTATAAATTCTTTATAAAATACCAAATGTTAGTGTAACTGTATAAATATCGCTAATGACCCCTCGTGGTCGAAGCGCTATGAACAAAAAAAAAAAGAGGTCGACTAGTAAAGTCACCAATACACATCGATCTTTGTAACCAACCAAAAATAAACTGGTGAACCAGACTACGATAGACACTCAAAGAACTACTAGAGAGATTCAACCCGTGAAGTTGTTTTGAACTATCTGGAAACGTTGAATTTTGCTGATAAAACCTCAGAAGAGATTTGAAAGAAGTTTATAATAAATAGAAAATAAAGTGTCAACCTAGAGTGCCACCAAGATTTAGCTGACGCCTCGGCAGATAACAATATTATCCTGAGGTGGGTTAAAGGGCACGACAGGAGTAAAGGAAATCGCATCGCTGATTCTCCAGCCAGGGAAGCCGCTGGACTAAAAATTCTAGGACCCAGTGACACCTACGGCCTAACGACTTCGACAATTGCGGAACTAGCCAAACGTTACACCCATGCTCAATCCCTTAAGAGAAGGGATGGAATCAAAGGATGCAGTCTTGCCAGGATCACCCAGGGCGACCCTGAGAAGCTGGCGCCGAAGAAATATTTGGCGATGACCAGGAAAAACCTACGTTTAACAGTAGGATTTCTGACTGGTCACTGTCAACTAAGGAAACACCTCCATACTATGAGGCTAGTGGACACACCTCTATGCAGGATGTGTGAACAGGAAGATGAAACTGTCAGGCATGTCTTATGCGAGTGTCCGGAGTTATCGTCAATAAGAGAGTGTGTGTTCGGTGAGTCTTGGCCTACACCTGCCGATATAAAGGAGATGTCTCCCAGTGAGTAAGTGCTGTGAGCCTACACACTCACCCTCCCTACTCTACAGATACAGATACAGAAGTGTCAACCTATGAATTGGATTTAATCGGAAAAAAAACGATTAAGTGGAACAAGGTGTCCCATAATATAATAACTAGAAGTTTTGTATTGTAGCTTCAATTAAAAGTGATGATGATGACCCCTTTGCCACCGATTCAGATTCAGAATGTGCTCCACGCAGCACTGATGAGCATATACCAACATTATAAACTGAAGATCATGTCTTCATTATTTTTTTCTGCAGACGTCCCGAAAATAGAATTTTCGGTATGATTTATTAAATCGAAAATGAAGCTTTACAGAAATCGTACCGAAAGTAGCTATTTTCGAAATATTTTTCTCACTTTCGGGACGATTCTTTCACTTTCGGGACAATTTTTTTTTATTTTCTTTTTATTTTTTTTATGTAGGCGGCCTTAGCAATGACATTTACGGAATTTTTATTATGACATCGCTTGTCAAAATAAATTTGTTGATAGAACAACTGTATTCTCAATTTTCCGATCCAGAAATGGAAATCGACAACGAAAGTGACGAGGAAATAATTATTTCACATGAAATCAGTGAAGTTGCTAACTGTTATTAATTTGAAAAGTGAGATTTATAATATTTATCCCTATTATTTTTCAATATTTTATCTACTAACGGCTGCAGAGAAAATATTGTACGTAACGCTACCCGAAAGTGATCTCACGGGACTCGCAGGCTTCCAGGACTCGCCTACGACTGGCCATGGAAACTGCCTACTTATCCCGTAAAATATCACTTTCGGGACTTGTTACGTAAATAACTATTATTTCACTAGTTATCAGTTAGTTTTTTGAACATGTGTCCCTAGCCAGCATCATTAGCTCGTTTCCTACAGATCACAAAATATTATCACAGCTTCACACAGCTTCAAAAATATAATATGCTGTTAGTCGGATGTGACTTGTAACTTGTAAATAGTTGCCAGCCTTATTTGACTGATAAGGTCC
Organism: Galerucella tenella; assembly: GCA_910591685.1. Lineage (NCBI taxonomy): Eukaryota > Metazoa > Arthropoda > Insecta > Coleoptera > Chrysomelidae > Galerucella > Galerucella tenella. The sequence goes on along the minus strand of CAJUYH010000158.1, from coordinate 71,914 downwards.
TTTGGAATAATGTGCTAGATACTTTCCGGCAGCCAGTGTTAAGCAATATTCATATTTTCAGCCGCCTTATAATCTTCCACTCGAAAGACACCTTGTATGTAGTCATGGAAGTCATTCCACATTGAAATTCAATCCCTCTGGTCATCTATTGTCATGTTCCATGCTTTTATTACACTTTTCACTCTATTACTATCACCCTTGAATAATATATAAACTCTTTTTCCATTTTCTTCATTGGACGGCACTTGGGGTCACGGCCATTGATCCTGAAGGGTCAAGTTTCAAGTTCTAGTTTCATGTTCACTAAAGAGCCGATATGTAGTTAACAGTAGACTTTATTTACAGAGGGAATTGCTAAGGAATGAATAAGTGAAGTAAATTGAATTGGCAAAATTCGTATAAATATGGTTTGTTGTTGATTTAGTTCTTTAATACAATCGACATTTTCAACTTGGTAAATGAATAAGTTGAACGTTCATCAATACCAACAGAACAAGATTTGTTCGCCTGTCTTTGGATGGGACTTAAAAATCGATTTGAAGTCACGTTTTCTCGAATCTCATAACGCATACGTTGTATTCCTATAAAATGTAATGTGGGTCAAATATTTTTGTTAAATAACATATGAAAGGTCAAAAATCGTTCAGTGAAAAAGCCGCTCAGTCTTCTAACGACCTACTAACATTTCCTTTAATACCTTAGCTTATTATTTATTTCCCATTGCATCGTATTCGGGCTGCAGATGTTCTCTATGAGATTATCTTAAATCAGGGTTAATAGATAATCTCTGGGGTAGCGGCAAAGCGCTTTCAAACAATCATTGTCTTATTTTACTGAATGGCATTTTCCCTGTACAATAATCCTCATTTAATCGAAGGGACCGTCAGATATGTTTAAAGAGGTTTTATAAAATGAAAAGACTGTTAATCTTGTTTGCTTTCGAAAAGTACTCACCAAATCTAGTAGATTTTTATCTGCTTCAAAGTTATCGTATTATCACTTTTTCCATGATATATGTAGTCTTCAGTTGGACAGGGTCTAGTTGTTTCCCGAACCAGACGTTATTACCTGTGTACTCCCCCTTGTATGATTTATCAGATCATAAATCACGAAATAGCTTAATTAATACTTTTATAGAAATATCTAGCAACAATAGTATTAGTAATTTAAATTGAAAATACAGATTGCGAAAAGTCTTGAACTATATTATTTTATTCTTATTTTATTATTATATTATTTTTATTAGTGCTGATCTCACTTATTTTTCCAAAGTCATTAATACAGTACAGCCCGAAATAAACAGTACCTACTAAAACTGGAACATGTGTCTATGTGCGCGCTGCTACTTTATCGAAGAGAATGGTTTGCAAGTCACACTTCATCAACAGAGGTACATACAAATTTGAACACGCTTTATTGTCAATTCTGCCATGCACATAATTTGGCATTTGGAGACCAATTTTCCAGCAGGACAGGGCAACTTAATTGCCATACTGCTTTCGCAGTCCGTCAATTTCTTCAGGACAATTTTTTCAAAGCAGATTCATTTCACTGTTTACTGACATTCCTTATCCTTTACATTCTCCAGACCTCACATCTTCAGACGCATATATTTTGGGGCATGGCTTCAAACAGACATCACAAACCATCAGCCATGAATTGAAGGATGCCGCTAGAGTTTTCTGAGACCTGGACTTGAGACAACCCCTACTCCATAACATGACGTGAAACTTCGGAGAAACGTCTTTATGAAGTCTGTCTTGAGCGAGGAGGAGAAGTGTCAATGATATGTATTTCGTAGAACAATAAAATAATTACATGTTGAGTACTGTTTATTTCGGGCACTACTGTATAACCAATCTCGAATTTCTCCCAATAAATACGGCGTTATCCCGTATGAAAAGTTGAATGAAAAATAATTTAATCATTCCTTAGAAAGTACCAAACATTTTATACTGGCAACGCTGCTTTCATATCAAATTGGTAGCTGGAACTGAAAACACACCCGACGCTGACTGCTAACAATTATTCTTTTCTCTCTTTCAAGTAGTTTTGCTCATATTTTTCTTGTCGTACTTGTGTGAATCGTATGGCTTCTATAGACTTTTCGCGATCTGTATATGCTGTCCTGATAATAAGAAAATTATAGAAAAAGAAATAAATTCTCAATAATTAATATTTCTGATACTCTTTGTATAGTTTGTTTGCTATTGGAAAGTGTGAAGATATTGTAGTGGATCATTGTTGTTGTTGTTTGGAATGGTTTATTAATATTCATTTTTGTAGTTAAAATCAATAGAAGTATCTAATTGTATATTAGTACCAATAGATTTTGAAGCTTATGATTACTGTTTCAATTAATCACTTTCATTGTTCATAAAGAAATGAAAAAGACCTTTCAATATTATATTAACATGTTTTATAATCTGTATTGCAAAACTTGTTTGAGCTTGTGCCGGTGTGAGCAGCTGCACTTGTCTTTGACCTGGTTAGTTCGTCCACCTCTTTATGAATTTGTAAGCAATTCACTTATCTGTAACTTTTTTGTCGTCTCTGCAATGCTGCTCTCATCCAACCAAATGCATTAACAAGCATAATTTGGCTATTTCATCTGCTTCTCCATTGTTCTTCAAGGTTCTTGTGCCTAAGAATTCAAGCTTTCGTAACCTTGACATGTTCATCTTGTACATTTAAAGCAAACACACAATCCCATATTCCATACTAGCTTAGAATTGGCCTCTTTGGAATCTAGTGCCTCCTAAGTTATCGTCCATACTGTCCTTCCCAGGAAGGTGCGCAGGTCACTGGCAGACATCTCCTTCATATCGACAGCTGTAGGTCAAGACTCACCGAACACACACTCTCTTATTGACGATAACTCCGGACACTCGCATAAGACATGCCTGACAGTTTCATCTTCCTGTTCACACATCCTGCATAGAGGTGTGTCCACTAGCCCCATAGTATGGAGGTGTTTCCTCAGTTGACAGTGGCCAGTCAGAAATACTACTGTTAAACGTAGGTTCATTCTGGTCATCGCCAAATATTTCTTCGGCGCCAGTTTCCAAGGGTTTGCAACCTTTGATTCCATCCCATCTTTTGTCGTGTCCTATAAACCACCTCAGGATAATATTTTTATCTGCCGAGGAGTTGGCTAAATCTTGGTGGCGCTCTAGTACTTGCTCCTATATGCATCATCGCACAAAAATCCTTAAGTGGAAAGTAGTTTGGGAAGATTTTGGAGCGGGTGTGAACAATTCCATTTATTGGCAGAGGCAAAACTTTCTTCATTCCCATCTTTTTGTAAAGAAGGCAAAATTACATAATAGTATTATTTTGTGTATTATCCATTTAGCTTGACCGTGACATGAACAATATTTAAACCTCCAAGTTTCAAGTATTGTTGCTGTGGGTTTCAAAAAGTATTACTACAAACACCACCCCATTATATTGGACTGCTAATGGGTTTGTAGCTTGATTGGATTCCATAAAAATAATAGTATGTTTCCGCATACCTTTTTTTTAAGCGGTTGTGTTCACGTATTTCAGATCGACTACAGATAATTCACTACCATTATTATTAATTGCACGCATTCAACAAGACTGTTCTCGATTGATTTTCCGGAAGCATGTTATCAAATGAATAACTTAATTACAGGAATTAGGGAAAATATGGAATTCCTACTTCATACATATATACTGAAAGATATTTGTGATATAGGTATTTATTATTTCACCGTATAAAGTAGGAGCTAATTATGAAAATGCGGCCTATGATCAGTTCACTATTGTCCCCACATTTTCAACCGATTTATAGCAAATTGGACCAACTAAAAGTCGATCAGTAGAACTATCACATCCACAATTTCTGACTGCTCAAGTTTCCATCATAAAAGTGTGGATTATCGATATGATTGAAATAGTTATTTGTATGCCAAGGACTGAAAGTGCTACTTTGTTGGACGAGTCTGAAAATTGCGAGACGAGCGAAGCGAGGCGAGCAACAGACGAGTCGAACAAAGTAGTATTTCAGCCGCGGCGTATACAACATTTCTTAGACGACGCATAAGATCTAAAACTTTTTCAATTATACTAAGGAAAGGAAATAAATAATAGAGAATTATAGACATTTTATTCATTGAACAATATAATGTACTTAACGATATTTGCAATGTCAATATTAATTTATTAATTATTTGCAAAAAGTATGTAATGTTGATCGTACCTCCAGAACAATAATTATTAATATGGAATATGTATATCTCCACCATAGCGTCCTGAAAGTGTTTTGCAGTACAGAACTACCACTTTCACTACATGGAACACTTAAAACGCAACTTTCGGTTTGTAAATGAATACAGAACGAGCAACTATCAGATGGCGTCGTCTTAAAATATATATTTAATTGTCTTGTACTACCTACAAAACAAGTTGCTACATTCAACGATTCTTCTTTCGAAACTGACGATGACATTCATCAATAATATTTTAGAAAGTTTATTAATTTTTCCTTCAAATGGTGAAATACATGAGAAACAGTATGACCAACCAAAGTTTAACGAGCAACCTACTGAACCCTATTGTGACTTCACTTGAACAATGACACGTAGCTTTCAACTATCGTTTATCTGGACTATCGTTATACAAGAAGTTCCTGGAAGCTCATCCCTCACCAATATACTAGTATCAAAACCGTTGATAATGAAGATATATTTCAAATAGAACGATGCATGAATTGAAATAGCAGCATTGACCACAAAAACTATTTTTCTCTACTCTAATGATCTACGTATTGTTGCAGATTCTCACCTTGGGAAAAAGTAAATAACATTCAAACTCTCTCACAGTAAATCCATCTAAAAATGGAAATTATAATTTTTTCCAGGGGTAACACTAGCCCATCTGTAGATCTGTGTCTGTAGAGTGGGGAGGGTGAGTGTAGGCTTACAGTACTCAGGCCACATGTGACACATTGTACATCCTCTTGAGGAGTTGTCCTCTTAGGTCATCGTCCATGGACATGTCACTAGGAGACATGTCCTTCATATCGACAGGTGTGAGACAAGACTCACCGAACACACACTCTCTTATTGACGGTAACTCAGGACACTCGCATAAGACATGCCTGACAGTTTTATCTTCCTGTTCACACATCCTGCATAGAGGTGTGTCCACTAGCCCCATAGTATGGAGGTGTCTCCTTAGTTGACAGTGACCAGTCAGAAATCCTACTGTTAAACGTAGGTTTTTCCTGGTCATCGCTAAATATTTCTTCGGCGCCAGCCTGCCAGGGTGATCCTAGCAAGACTGCATCCTTTGACTCCATCCCATCTCTTAAGGGATTGAGCATGGGTGGACCGTTTGACTAGTTCCGCAATTGTCGAAGTCGATAGGCCGCAGGTCCCAAAATTTTAAGTCCAGTCGCTTCCCTGGCTCAAGAATCGGCAATGTGATTACCTTCACTCATGTCGTGCCGTTCAACCCACCTCAGGGTGGTAACACTAGCCCAATAATAATAGATAATAGTTCGAGAATTGAAATTACTCAAGACTATAATCACTTAGTGGTTACTTTTTGTTCTCAAACTGTATTTAGGGTGATGGCAGAAGTAACGCCATATTATTAAAACGAAAAAGGGAATGTCTCGCTTATTTTGCCGCAAGTTATATTAGGAAGATCCTCTTATTGGAGATATTCTCATTCCCTTATCTACACAATCGGTTTACAATGAACAAGAACCCCAAGAAATATTTTTGTCCTAATTCTTAATTCCCCGTTTAAATTTATACGTCTTTCAAGACAACTTAGAATGTCGAGTCGTTATGTCATGGAATCCAGTTTTCATGGAATTATAATGTCGATCGACGAAAAGCTTGTACAATATATAATCGAAAAGATCCAAAAACCGCACACTATCTATTAACATAAGGTCGTTTGTCCTCTGTGAATATTATGAATATATCACATAAATCGATGCATAACTTGGAATATAATTGAGAATTATACTGAAGATTTGCACTTCTGGTTGAGTGGAATAACGGGATTTATGGCAACTAAAATATTCAATCGTATCCTGTCCTTCCCAAACCCCCAATGGATTATAAATATCTAACGTACGCATTACAAATTGCTAATGGAATACTTCTATGAACTATGAAGTGCGTTTTCCTTTTAATCTCTGAGAATACTTACCGCCGAAATAACACAGCTGCAGCATCAATTCTGCACTGTACGCCCCATCTCCCAGTCCTCTATTGGCTATAACTTATTCAGTAGACTGCATACCTATCCATTACTTGGAACTATTAAAGTTTCATTTTGCTCTTATCCTCACTTTTCCGTAACGCACGAACGGCATTATAATTTATTTAAAGAGGCTTCCACTTTGCCAAGATGTGTCACTCAAAAGCTTCATACCAGCGATAATACATTTTTAATGATTTCTGAAGAGTTTTGTGTAGTGAGAAGTTCGGGACTATTTCCGAGATAGCTGAAGACGCTTTTATAATTAATTAATTTTAGGACTTATACGTGCATGACCTGTGTGGGGATTGTTTCTCATTTACTTCATATTCTGTTGTTCCAAGCGATTCAATTGCTTTTTTCCTAATACACTACTTATACTACTGACTATAATATCTTCATTCACAGTTTCCTTCAAATAAATAGTCTAACTGAGAAGCAACAACTGCAATCCTTGAAAGTCTTTGTTCTTTGATTTTTTAAGACTATTACCTTTGACATTTATTAGTAACACGCTTCACTGAAATAACAATTTCTTTGCAGGAAACTGTGAATAAAGTAGATAACTCTACAAGGCCGTCAGGTTTTTTGTCAAATGCAATTTTAGTTTGTCGTTAGATTCCTATGGGGATGTTACTCTTATTATCGCATATTATTTAACGTTTTCTTTACTGGTATTGATGTATTTGTGCGATATCAATGATATCGCAGAACTATGCTTTTAGAGCTTCTGTGATGAGGTGCAAATACGCCGGTCCATAAGTGATATTGTCCTTCCGAATTGCAAACTAAAATGTTTGGTTCCATCTTGTAGAAATACAATTAAATTTCCTTCGTGGCATATACTAAGGGAAGTAGTTGTTGCTTCTTAGTAAACGGTCTTTGTTCTTGTAATTTCGAAGACGTTATAATAGTATTGTACTATTACACTCGATTTGTTGATTTGATTTATACCACGCTTCACTGAAATGACAATTTATTTGTAGAAAACTGCAATTCATCATTTTTTGTCGGGGCATAAAGCCCGAGAAGTAGATGTTGCTTCTTAGATAACGGTCTTCCCTTCGAAAAGTTGTTTTTAAATTTGTAAGGCGTTATAATAATATATCTATATAATCATAGGCCTTAATATACCTGAAGGTGTTAGGGTGCTTTGTTCTTACAAGGTTTGTATATAAGTGTCTTATGCCCAATTTCACCAACCATTTCCTAAAGTTAGGTTATACCTAAATCAGATTTTGGAATGACTGAATATAATTTACGTTTCATCATGCGCAAAGAAAGGCCTAAACATGATAGAAAATACCCAATATTGTCACTCTCAAGTAATTCCACTTAGCAATTCCAAAATCTGATTTAGGTATTACCTAACTTTAGGAAATGGTTGGTGAAATTGGGCATTATAGTCCAGTAAATGAAGGCGAAAAATACCGTCAACATGGGCATCTGGTCCAGCAAGAAATTTTTTTTTTCAATTTGCAGGTGATAGTAGGTACATTTAACCCCAAAAATGTCAGGGTCGGAAAATGGCTCTAGAGATCCCGAAAATCCGTCTTCATTACCTACAAAAGTTGTCTCCACTTTTTTTTCGTTACACCAATATTTTTTGAAAAATGGTGGTTAAAAAGTTCGCAGTTTTCTGAAACTTAAAAACTGACGTTTTTAGTCCTCGGGTAACCGTTGTAACGTCTTCAGTCAGAGTTTGATCACAAATAAAACACACGGGCGTACTAGAATCCTCTGCGACTTCCATTTTTCTACAGGAATGAACAATATTAATCAAATAATTAGATGTCATTTCACCCACAACAATATTAATGATCTTAATTATAAAAATGAAACCTCACCGTGTGCTCCAAAAAAAAAGGAGCTCAAGAATTCTCAATATTCCCCTGTATTTTCTATCCATGAAAATTTCAAAATTTATTATTTAATAATAAGAATAAAATTAATAATGACTTGAATTTCACTTTTTACACAGGAATACTACTAATTTATTCTCTAAAAATCACGGAAGAGATAGTGTTTACATGTAAAATTGTCAGTTGTTGATAAACAATGCAGCAGAAAGCATCCACGTGTACACGCACTATAGCAGACGCCGTCGACCACACTATAAATGGGTGGCGTGGCGGCGTGCGAGAATAAAATGAAATAATTAATACACATATCAAAGGAAAGTTGAGAATGTGACCCTTCATCGGGTATGATGCTTGACCGGGAAGAATTTCACTGTAAAGAGAAAAAACTGCTCGGAAAAACTCAGAAGAATAGCTGTCTTTCCTCAGAAAACTGGAAATTTCCCCGATTTCACTGAAAACGCAGGGGTCTGGGCCAAAAAAAAATTATACCATCGGCAAGAGGATATTCTAGCCTTTCTCCCAATATCAATTATAAGCGGGTTTGACAGTTAATCATCGAGAAATTCCCGATAAACCAGAGCGCTCGGGAAAACTCCAAAAATTCACAAAAATCGCCTCTTGGAAAACAAATTATTCAAAAAAATACGGGCGAATTATTGGTAGCATTGTTTCGGAATAAATAAAGTACCCACCAAAGAACCATTATCCAATAGGATTGGCTGAAATAACACTTAATAAAAAAAATATGAATAAATCCATGGAAGCATTAAAAAATCTAGCAAAGACGAATTTGGCCTGGTTTTCCAATGACCCAGGAGCACAAATTGAGTGGATAAAAACACGCCTTAGTAGCCACAGATCCCTTCTTTCATCCGCACTTTGATTCATTAGAAAATATTGATTTTCACGCGAGTTATTAAAAAATTAGTAATTTACTTGGGGACGTCAAGCCCTCAGAGCATTCTCTCTATAAGCCGGCCTGGAGCTCAAGTTTGGGTCGGCGTTCGGGCCATTTATCTCGAAAACTATCTAATTTTTCGAAAAAATGCTAGGCATTATTTTTGTGGGTAAGGAACTGCTCTTTATTTTTCGTCTGAACAAAAATTCTCCAGCGCTCAAATATCGGCAGATATCGCGGGAAAACGGATTTTCTGGAATTTCAGAGCCATTTTCCCACCCTTCCACTATGGTCAGGTACCTGCATAACCTGCAAATTAAAAAAAATTGCTCTTGATGGACCAGTTGCCCATGTTGACACCTTCGTTTACTGGACTATCAGTCGTTTTTATATACAAATTCTACCCAGCTTCTTTCATTTTGTGCAAGTTCTTTCCTTTGACTTGACTTGTCTCGAGTTGTCCATTCTTACCATATCTCCAAACCACTTCAGTTGTTGACGTTCTATACTGCTTATGATCGGCTCGACCTCCAATTCCTTTCTAATTACTTCATTTCTCACTCTGTTTTTTTTGTGATGCCCTTCATCCCCCTTGGAAATTTCTTTTTTTCATGGCTTGTATTTTTCTCTTTTGCTGCTCCGTGAGTACTCAGCTTTCACAACCATAGATTAGGATCGGTTTGAATATGGTTTTGTAGACGACCAGCTTTATCTTCGTCAACACTTCTTTCTTCGTTACAAGCGTGTTACTTAATGAATGGTACTACTTGGTTGTGGTTTCTATCCGGTTGTTAATTTCCGCTTCGTTTTTCCCGTCTTTGTTTATCAAGACAACTAGATACTTAAGCTAACAACAGTTTGGACTTCGTTTCCACCGATCACCATATTTTTGTTTTATTCACATTAATTTTCAGGTTGTATTCCTTCAGTGCTTCAAACCATAGATCTGAATTGTCTAGCAGGTCCTTTTGACTTGTGGCACATATCATTAGATCGTCTGCGAAGGCACATTCGGTTTCATAGGTTGGTTCGGTGATAATAGTATGATACTATTATCAAGACATCTATGGTATAAAAATTGGCGCGCTTAACGGAATGTTCAGTTCAATCATTCCAACGACCCTCATTACTAAAATCGATAGCCGTCTCGGATCCGATACATTTTATATTCGATTGCATTAGAGTCCGCTTACCGCTTATCAAAGGAATCAGGTGGAATGCACATCATAATCCAAAATGCTCATCCGTCTGAGTGACGCCGAACATCCCGGATTCCAGAGAATGAATAACCAGTTCAATAAAAGTTCTCAAAGTAAAGTAAATTTCCTTTCGCCGTTCGCTATATTTATTACTTAATATTTCCTTTCTTCCGAACGATCTAGCGGAATTTGTTATATTCAATATATTTATCTTTCTGAATTATTTATGGGTCAATGGTTCTTCAGTCCCACAACTCATATTTCACAATTCCATTCAAGTATTTCCTTTGAAGTCTTAAGTGGTAGGATGCACATGTTTTGTATCTCGTATGAAGAATCTCGTGTCGTTTTTGGTAGGGATTTAAAAGTAATTGAAGAAGATATATAAATGCGATTATATTTTTGGTTCACGGATTCCCCCAAAAAAATAGATCGTTTAAAACGATTAGAATTTTTTTTCTTGTGAGTCATGGAAAGTCGGGTTTTAATTAAGTAAATTGAGCCGTTCCATCTCGTAACTTTTTGTATCCATTAGTGAACAAATTTATACAATTACTTTGTTAAATGGACCTTTTATTTGATTAAAATTATGATTGTGAATACTCGTAGTACAGATTGCTAGAAGCGTTGAAATTATTGATTGAAAATAAATATCGAAATTACACTGGTGATAATAATAAGTTGTCAATATAATGGTATATTATTCAATCAGCATATATTATTTACGAAGGTGCCATTTTGACATCATCATACGCTCTGAAAGGGTTCTGATCGCGGTGTTGGATTAGATTAGAATAGAATTGGAGTGGCTCTTTATCCTATCCCACTGCGACCTTTGCAGACTTATTGTGGTACTCCCTATATTTAGAGCCCTGTATATTGTTGTATTCTTTTTATTAGACCTATTATCTTGGATACCAAGTGTTCGAAATGTGCCCCGTCTACTTCCTGACAGTAATACATCCTATCAGAGAACTCTTGTCGTACTCGTTCGAATGTGTCAGCTGAAATTGTATTGAATTCTTCAATAATTCTTTCTTTCAAAACGCCAATGCTATCTGGTGCCGTGGTATAAACCTTGGATTTCAAGTACCCCCATAGAAAAAGATCTAATGGTGTCAGATCTGGTGACCGAGGTGGCTACAGGACCTCGACGGCCGATCCATCTACTTCGATATTCTTCATCCAGGTAACGTAACGTGCAGGAGCACCATCTTGTTGAAATGTTATTTCCAGATGGCCGAATTCATATGGATTATCTTCCAGAATTTCAAGAATTAACGGCTCAATTGCATTTTGTAACATCTCCAGATACACTTCACCGCTTAAATTTGAATTCAGGAAGACAGGACCAACTATGTGGTTTTCCAAAATACCTGCCCAAACATTGAATTTTTCTGAAAATTGGGTTTGTTGTTCACCAAAGGTGTGAGGATTTGTGCGTCACTCCAATACCTTACATTTTGTGTATTCACATTTCCATTGAGGCAAAAAGTACTTTCGTCACTAGAACAAATTGTTTTTGTGTAATGTGGGTTTTGACTAATTTTATTTGTCATACATTCACAGAATTCGAGTCTTCTGTCGGAGTCGTCATCCGAAAGGTGGTGTACCATTTTCAACTTGTATGGATAAAATTTATTTTTAGCCAACACTCTCTGTACTGTACTTTTACTTACTTCACAAATAGACGCAACTTTAGTTGAAGAGGAAGTGGGGTTTACTACCATTTCAGCAACTATATCAATTTTTTAATCATCACTAAATGATGTTGGTCGATCAGATCGTTTGGCATCTTGAACACTACCTGTTGCTTCAAACTTGCGAAGAAGCTCCCTCAAATGAGTTCTCGAGATTGGGCGATCTGGGAATCTCTCATCAAATAAACGTTCCGCTGCATGTAGATTCTTTCTAGATTCACCAATTATTAAGATAGCAGCTACTTTGTCGGCTTGAGTACGTACAATTTGGCCTATGTAAACTCTTAAACGTCTCGTTAAACAATAATATAATTCAATATTTAAGCTATTCAGAAAAACTTTGCAAAGCAACAAATACTATTGAATTGAAACCGTGAATTTTTTTGACAACTAGAGGCGGATTGAAAAATCTTCAATATTCGAATGTGAAATAATAATTTTGATATTTAGTTAATTTATCCGTCAAAATTAGTTTGAACCCAAACAAAATTAATATGGCTATGTAGCCAATGTCAATGCCTTTCAAACGAAATATCACTTGCCATAAGGTCCTATTCAAAATTATTGGCCAGAGTGGCACTGTTACGTCATCTATTAAGTCACCTGTTACCATTCGTAGAGAAGTTCACAACAATTTATTCTCACCCTTCAAATTTCATTAATGTAAGTGTAGCCGTTCAAAAGATACGAGGAGGCAATGTATTTGTTGTTAACTTCGGAGAAAAGTATTTTTCAATTGTCAAAATTTAAAAAAAAAAAAAAAAAAAAGGAAGGCGAAGAAGTACGGTTAATGTTGATTGATGCAATGGAAGATGCTCCAGTATATTCTAAAGATATTCTTAGTAACTATTCTTTGATAGTATTCAACTAATTTCTGTCCATTTACTTTCGGCATCTTTGAATGTAAAGTTATTTGAAAATTTACCAGATTAAAGATCCGAAATTTGTTCAAATAATCGATGAGGTAATTTTTCCGGCAGTCGGTAATTTGACTTTTTTATCTCGATGAGACATCATGAATGTGGATAATCTTTCACTTTGCCAGCTGTCAGTTTTTAAATATAAGTTCACAAAACGTTAATTCACCAACCAATTTCTGTAATTAGTGAGATGCCGGATGTTATGATCTCACATTATCAAGCGTATACGTTCCAAAAAAAAAACGAATGGTCGTCAAGAATACCACTTCAAAAAAGTATTCGCACATGAACCATTCGTTTTGATGCTCACTTGTCGAGAATACGGCCCCTGTTTCAATTGTCCACTCTCTACAGCTCCGCGAAAGTCTAGTATTTTGGGTTTCTGTTCGACAGGAGAGTTTTTGGCTTACACTGTAAGAGCAAAATGTTACCATTAAAAGTGATACATAGTAAAGGTTATTAATAAGCTCTTAAATGGAAAATGCTTCCATTTTTTTCGTTCGATTAAAAATGGAAAAACTGTTTAAACATAAAACGCTGTTCGCTCGCAAATTCTTCGCTTAGAGGAGTAATTTGTGGTTAAAATTCAATATGTGGGGTTTGGTTATATAAAACGAAAACCAAATAGATTTCACCGCGCGTGGAAATTGACATGGAAGAAGCAAGGAAATGAAAAGTTTGTTGTTGGAAACTTGATTTCTTTTTCGCCTAATACTCTTCCATTGATGTCTGTGAATGAATAGTGGAAAAAGATGGATCCATTAAATCAAATTTCACATCAAAATGATATATATACAGAAATTGAACAAAATTTTCAATTACGTATCATGATTTAATTGACAGACAAAATATGTACATGGCCATGTGCAGACTGGAACTGCCTGTAAAACTTGAGTTCGGTAAAAATGACAATATAGTCCAATGAATAAAGGGACAAACCGGTAGTTGAATGAGCAAAAGGATCATGCCAGGATAGCAAATTCCGGGCGGACATATTGTCCAATGACTCGAGTGAGAATGGCGGGTTTTTTTATTATTTAAAATTCACGTGAAAACGAAGTCCAATAGCTTTTGTATCCTGTGTCTGGGACCGCTTTATTTTAAATGTGAACCCAAATCAAAGTTTTTTTTTCTCGGATATTTCTACAAAACATATCCATATTTCAATAAATAATAGTCATTTAGTCGGTTCTTTTTGATATTGAATCCTTGAAAGCCATCGAAACAGCTCAGAAAGGTTGTTTCAGTGATATTTGTTCGCATGCCGATGAAAAGTAACTTTGTTTATGTCGATATTTTGTCATTTCCGGAGTTTTGAAAAATTGTGGCATCAATCGAGCAATAAAAAATCATGAATCATCGTAATGGTTTATAATGCACATCACTAGAACGCTTGAAACGTCCCCTTTCCAATGATCTGTCCGATTTCTCTAAGAAATTGGTAACAGGCGAGCATTATGGGTGTGTTGTTTTAATTATTTTTTTCTTTCCGCGGTTTAGTCCTTGAAAGTTTATCATGTCCGCGGAATAAATATGTCATTCCGATCTTTCTGTTTATATATGTAACTCCGCTTAATCACTTCACGACCTTAAAAAGCCCAGACTTCAAAGATCGTCTGAAGTCTGTATAATATGCGCGTGTTATTCTATAGGAAGAAAATGATTCTGGTGGCCTTCATTTGAATGAAGAAAAAACTAAATACTTAGCACAACCTGAGTGGAGTTTTGACTGGGGTATATGACCACCGTACACTAACTACCAACAAGTAAATTCACTTGCGTCGGAACGTTTGAAAATTTTGGTACATCTTTTCACTGGCGCCTTACACGTCTGTTATCATAATACTCAACACTTTCTCGATTTAAACTAGCCAGAACTCGCCAGACGATAGGAGGGGTAGGGAAATTTTCGGTAACTCGTGAATCGACGAAGTGAATTCACTTGTCGGTAGTTAGTGTTCGGTGATATGACTTAAAAAATTATTAAAAATAGAAATAATAAGTATTGAAAATCAATGGAATACTATTGATGGTAGTATTTTTATTCTTGGGAGGCTCATTATATCAATTTAAACCTTATTTCTGGAGATCTTTGTAGTCAACGGTTTATCTGCCGCACCCTGTATATAGTTCACCCCTCACATTCCTCCTAGCCGCTCGTCTCCAAGCAAATTATTATCATAATTGAAATGTATATCTTGAATGTTTCCATCTATCTTCCACACAATTAGCTTGTGGATTTTGTATGAATATACATTTTTTTTAGTATTCCCATCTATTATTTCCTTTAAATATAAAGTGAACTTATTTCAGTAGCTGACATTACTCTCCCCACCCATTTCGCATTAGATGATTGTTTTGTTAGAAATTCTCTCATTTTCCAAATTTTGGCTCCAGCTACGAAACCAAAACTGTCCTAAATAAATAATGAACAAATAAGTGACTCCGAATATCAAGATAACTTCAAAAACTGCTCAGAGCTTTCAACTCTGGAATTATTGATGGACTCGAACTAGATAAACTTCAGTTAAACTTTTCTAGAAGATCGTAGATCCAGTTATTGGGGTACTTTAACGGTTAATATACGTTTGAAATGTTTATTGCCCTTAATTTGCAGTGAAATTTATGTAGCTTATCCTTTTGAAAACTATCTTCATATCGAAAGAGATATTCAACAGTAATATATTGGGTGCCACTTTGTAAAAGCTGTAGTTAACATAAGTACGAATTTGATCGATAATATCTCGAGAATCCCGTTATATGAAGTCGCAGCATTTTATTCCATGAAAACACGGAAGCCACATGAATTCTCATTAATATTCGCGACTTCATGTCACGTGGAAACTAAGCTTAAACCATAACCAATCAGTCCAATTGGATTTAATGGTAACTTCAGCTTACATAATATTGGCTGTAATAACATGTGAAATTGCTACAAATTATGCATAAAGGTTTGATGCATTTTTATTGCTATTTTACCAAATGGCTTTTATAGAAAACAGCAATGAAAATAAAAGGAAATATTCCTTCAGGACAACAAACTTGATTTTATGACTTTGTAGCGATTTCACATGCTCGAAATATATTTCAACAACTATTTTCTGAATAAAAAATTACAAAAATACATATTACCCTATTTCTGGAAATACAAATTGTGAGAAAACACTTATATAATGAATTGCCAACGTCGGTTGATATGAGAAGTTCAATAGAGAGTTATTGGAATTTTCACAAGGTCAAGCAGTATTGTGCTGTCCTTATAGTGACATATACGCATGCACATTTGATGTTTTATATAAGGGAAACATTATTAGGGTAAGTGCTTGTCCTTATATTTTGTGCGCGATTACTGCAGAGCATTTTCCCGACTTCATTTTATGTTCCATATTTATATGTCACAATTTGTAGGTAATCTGTGTTATCCGTGACACAACTGGACTGAACTCAACCTTACTTTTTCCACAGTTTTAAGTTATCCGTTCTTCCCCCGTTATATAAAATTAGGTACTCCACTTCCTCATCGTTGTTGTCTGCCAAAATAGCTACTTGTATAGTATCCTCTATCCTCAATTAGTTTCAATACTGAAAAAAATTAAATAATAATAATAAATATTATCCAATGAAGATAAAAGCGTATGTTCTTAAAAAAGTGAGGTTACATTTGCAACTTTGCTAAGGTCGAGCACTATTTGTTTAAGGTCATCACAATTACTGCTAGGCAGTAAATTTTTTTATTTTACCATTAGGAAGAGCACATCATTTTGAGGCTCTGTGCAAAAAATTAGACGTTAGCGAGACTCCTGAGTTGCCTAAGAAAATTATAAACATCAAACAGCGCTCCTCTCCGAATTTCAGGCGTGACGTCTTCGCATATGAAATCTCTCGTGCAGAGAGCGGATACCGCGCCGATCGGTTTTCGGTTAGATGACTACTTAGCTAGTAACAGTATTTTGCTTGTTTATATATGATTATTATTTTTCATTATACGTTTTAGCAAACTCTAAACAGTATTATTCGACAAAAATGGACCAGAATCAGAGTAAAAAAGCTATAAATATTGTGCGGTTCCAGAATGTGAAAGTACTACGATTAAAACATCTAACAAAACATTCACCTATTTCTATTAATAAGGATGCAAAAAAAACGGAAGCAATGGCAGAAAGGCATAAAAAGAATCGAAGCATTCACTGATAAGTCAACATACTTTGTTTGTGTATTTTTAGGATTTCATCTTTCTTCAATCAGAATCGTTATAAATTAGGTACCTTATAAAATACGCTGTGAATCCATATTGAGAGGTTTATTGAAAACCACACGCTTGTATTAATCTAATTTTTTTAAATACGTAGATAATATTGTTCTTATAGCTTGTGGTGTTATTAATGTTCAAAATTATTTAATAAAATAATGGGTCAGTTCTTCACAAATTAAATTTTATTAAATACTGCTTTTTTCCAAAAAACAGGTAATCTTTCCAGTAGATCATCATCAAAACGACGTATATTATATGTTTTGAGAAAAATTATTTTATTTTATTCAAAGTCCGGATCAGCTCTAACAAATATCGCTCTTTTACATTTGGAACTAATATAACCTGCTTCCTCAAAATGAGTTTTCCTTGTTCTTTTTAACATTGGTGATTTAATTTCCACTTCACATTCATCATATATAGCATTTAGAGAAGCTTCTTTAATTGGACAGTCTGCAGTTAAAAAAAATTGCAATTTCTTAGAGTAGCCTAAAGCCTTATCTCCGTAACTTTGTCCACCAGACCAGGGAGAAAATAAAACATCTGGAATCACCCTGTATATCATTTGAGAGAGCATGTATTTATGTAAATATTGACATTTTTAATCATTCCGGCTGGAAAACGATGTGTCATATAGTATAAAATTATAATTTAATAAACTCGTGTTTTTGATTCTTTGATACTTTTTATTCCTTACTTATCCAATTATTGGCAGTTTTTTCGAATATCGAACAATAAATTGAATAGTAATCATTATTAACGAAATATAAATAATTAAACCGCTAACATAATTCCATACGTTATAATACATGTTGCTTATTTCATATTTACAATTGAAAAAAATTAGAATAAAAGAATTTTGGTGAACAGGCATTTACTCGCAAAGTAACTGCTTGTTCCAACAGATGGTTGAATGCTGTAATTCTAGTGGTTGTTTCGGAAAAATTAGGGAGCTGAAGTTTATTTGTTAGTCAGTTGGCAGTATTTTAATGTTGCCCGCCAGCTCGTATCATATATAAAATAAAAAGAGTTTTAAATTGGTTGTAACAAAACTACTATCCGTTGTTGAGGGACGGATAGTTCAAATATACCAAGTAACAAAAATGATAGTATCAAAATTGTGAGACGTTTTTCCCAATTGACAGAAAAAGGAGAGAAGCGGTTGAATGTTTCAAGTTAACAAATACATTTTTTTATCTCTCGATAGTTCTCAGCCCTTGAACATTTTTAACCAAATAATTCTATCGACTTTTCTAAGAAGCTGAATTTGTTTGGTGAAAATGGATATGTGTCAGCTACAATAGAAACTCGTGAGTCGCAGTGAAGTGCGGAATAGACCTTGTTGAAGAATGAGGGATGGACTAGAAATTTTCGAAATGTGAGGCTTGGTTCTGCATAAATATGATGAATTATTATCTTTAACATCTTATAATCTTCGAGTTGAAACACGAATGACCACTTGAATTGAGGTTCAAGACCTAGTTACCCATGTCAGCTAAGCTTACAGAGGGATAACACAAATTGTTTAATATGTGAAAAAACTATGAGTAAGCTGTAAAATAAGAAATGTAAAGAAGTCAGAGACTTTGAATGAAACAAATGCTTCGAGTAGTACCTTATTTAATTTATGAGTTACAACAAGTGTGAATTAGGAAAAGGCACTATAAAAACCATACATTCGAACAGGTGGAAAATCGATAACACTAGAGGGTGCTATAAAAGTTCATTACAATATTTGACAAGTTTGACTTTCCCCCGTTTAACGCAACAAATTAAATAGCACATAATATTATAATGTTACAATAAGTAGTAAGACATTAAGCAGTCATTTACGATGAAAAGATTGATGTTAATAAATAGGTGGCAACAAAAACGAGTTAGAGAAAATAAAACTTGATGCACTATGAGCGGCAACTTCGCAGCGAATTATATTGGCGCCAGAATGGTTTACCGGCAGTCCAAAGATATTTGGGAGTATAAAAATTAAATTAGATCACTTACAAATTTCCAAAACACTAATAAGTCACTGGTAACAATATACACTTTACTTTTGAATTGAAATGGAAAGAATTATTATATTTCCCAAGGAAAGGGATGGTAAATGAAAAGAGGAGACATATAGAGCAACGTACTCCTCGGTTGTTGAGCTCAAGACTGACTGGACTGAACTGATTAATCGCGGGAAACAATACGCTTATGACCGGTCTTAAATATTTTGAAGTACAGTGTTGGCTTCAATACTTTTGTAAGGGTTTTACTGGAAATTCTTACAGACCTACTTACCTACAGTTTAACCTAACATAATTTTTGTTTTACAAAATTTTCGTTATATTCATATGCTTTGTTTTTCAAATTTCAACATTAAATTTATAAAATATTTTCCACAAATCTGATACATTGATGAGTTGAATAAGTAACTGCTTCTAGAAAAATTTATAGTTTTTGGATTTAAAAGTCTCACGAATCTTTTATTACCCGTAAGTGAGTTTCAAATAATTAATCACTTTATCCGATCTCAACTGGAAGTTTCCGATTTCGTGTCATTATTCTTTCGACAGCCACTGGGCAAAGTAAAAAATCATGCTATCAGCATGGTCTCTAGTCTCATGCCGACAGCTATAAAAGGCGAAAACTAGTCTATTAAATCAGAACTTTTTCGGATAATCGATTTTTAATTTGTTTCTGATACTTTTTTTCTTGAAGCTGTAATTTATTTTCTACCCCAACCAAGTGAGAAATAAATAAGTAGCCGTAGCCGCATGGTCTTTATTATTACTCATAGTATATTCACTAGAGGTTTTTTTGTGATGAGAATAATAGTATATTAATTGTGCAACAAGTAGGTAAAGCTCAACTTTTCTCACAAGTTTGGAAGTTTGTGAGAGTGAGAGTGAGAGTGAAGAAGTACTTTCCCCACATGTTGCACACTATACTTTTTCTACAATTGCACAAATTTAAAGAATACAAGTTAAGTCTTTTAATTTTTCTGACAACTTTCCAAAATTCACCAAAAGTACACTTTCCGAAAAAGATTTTTTCCGCAAACGTCAAAAGAAGTAGAGATTATTAACGTCAATTCATGATGTTGAAGTATGATTTCACAGACGCCACTTTTTTGTACGGCCGTGAGCGGACAAAAAAGTACTTTTTTGTACGGCCGTACAAAAAAGTAGAATTTTCAACAGGGAAAATAATTATTAGTTGAACTTTTAAACTTTATTAACGTTAATAATTATTAATAGTCAAATTACAGTTATTTAAGGTTGCACTGCACATATTTAATGCACTACCTGATTTATTCACTTCCAATTCAAGCGAATTTTGTGCAGAGTTAAAAGAGTTTATCGACAAAATTTCCCGTGACTCCTTACTTGTTGTTGCTTCTGTTACATCAACGTCGACATAATTTCGCTCATGAGAAGCTGCATTCAGGTACAGTGAAGAAGAATTTGACATCAAGATTTTTTCTGCAGTTTGTTTTTTATTAGACAAAGAGTCTTCAATGTATCCTTCAGCGATAGTGCTCGACCTCCAACCTCCATGCCGTTTTAAACAAGTAATATCAGCTCCTCCATCCACAACAAAGTAGCTGGAGTTCTTCTTAACGCATGGCCGGTGAAATCTTTTGAATTCGGTCGTTTTAAATAAGTTGCTACTGTTTTGGGTACGTTACTAATTGTATGAATTCCCATGACCATGCGATAACATTTTCCCTTTTGAAATTTCAAAAAAAAGCGTCGGCTTTCCATAGCTTGTGGACGTAAAGAAGTATATTTTCTGTAAAGATTCATATATTTTTCTCCAATAATTGTGAACGATCGTGGCTTTTTAGATTTACTATCAGGAATCTTTATATGAATAACAGATCCTGAGGACCCAGTAACACCTACGGCCTAACGACTTCGACAATTGCGGAACTAGCCAAACGTTACACCCATGCTCAATCCCTTAAGAGATGGGATGGAATCAAAGGATGCAGTTTTGCCAGGATCACCCTGGGCGACCCTCGGAAGCTGGCGCCGAAGAAATATTTGGCGATGACCAGGAAAAACCTACGTTTAACAGTAGGATTTCTGACTGGTCACTGTCAACTAAGTAAACACCTCCATACTATGGGGCTAGTGGACACACCTCTATGCAGGATGTGTGAACAGGAAGATGAAACTGTGAGGCATGTCTTATGCGAGTGTCCGGAGTTATCGTCAATAAGAGAGTGTGAGTTCGGTGAGTCTTGGCCTACACCTGCCGATATAAAGGAGATGTCTCCCAGTGACCTGTCCACCTTCCTGAGAAGGACAGGATGGACAATGACCTAGGAGGACAACTCCTCGGGAGGATGTACAATGGGTCACATGTGGCCTAAGTGCTGTGAGCCTACACACTCACCCTCCCTACTCTACAGATACAGATACAGAACAGATCCTGAATCTTTTATATCGTCTATTGTCATGTTCACCATTTCATCGCATCTACATGCTCCAGATACGCCCATTATTAGAACAACCTAAAAGTAGTATGTATTTAAAAACTTGATTGTATTTATGCAGGTTAGAATATTATAACTAACCTTAATTCCTAGATATTGCTCATCAGGTGCATTATTTAAAAAATCTTCAAACTGGTCTTTTGTGAATACCTTTGACTTTTTGGGAGTATACCCTTCATTCTGCTTCTTCAGATAAGCACGTAGTTTCATATATTTGCTAATATCTAATCCATGTTTAATATTCAGTAATGATTTTATCATGGAATACTGAGACCACATTGTTGGACTCTTCATTTTCTATTTTGTTGTCATTTCAAAAAATAAGCTAGTAGCACATTTTCCGAATAGTTTGAAATGTTTTTATCATTGCACCATGTGGGAAATCTTTCGTAAGCATGATTATAAACTCTACTTGACTATCTAAAAGAAAATTTCAGTTCACTTTACTACAACAAACGAAATTTTGATGCTCAAGTACTTACCAAAAATGCACAGTCCAATTGTAGCTTTAAATCACTCACAATATTTCTGACATTATAAAATATTATTGAACTGTCAAATTTGTTTTTGACTGGCAATCACAAAACCAGTAACCACGGAAATGTAGTGCGCAGTTTTATAATTGAAGAGTGGAAATTAGAAAGGGCCTAAGTGCCATTTTTCCGCAATTCGTTTTTTTTTACATAGAAACGTTCTATGTGCCATGCTTTATGTCCTATGAAAGGTTCTAAGCGCCAAAATTAAATGTTTACCTTTATAAGAGCCCCTCGTAAATTTCGATAGTTTTATGTGCGCAAGCATTTTCCTTAGAAAGGTCCTAAGTCCCATATATTTATAATCTTAGTTATGTCTAGACATTTGCACGTGTACGTTGTGTGTGATAATTTCTTGATTTAAAATACATTATAATGGAAGAAACCCAAAGAAAAAGGAGAAGACAATGGTTTAGAACAAAAAAATAAGTAAAATGTATTTTATGAATATTTCTATACTTAAAATCAGTTATGGCACTTAGGCCTTTTCCTAATTTTACTTGTTTAAACATTCTTATTTTGGAGTAAGAAGTTTAGTTTGCAAATTTTTGTTAAGAAGTAGGTTTTCCGTTTCAGTTTAAATGCATAATACTTAATAAACCTTTCCTTAAAAAAATTCTCTGACTTTTATTTAGTTTTTCTCTATTATCTCAAAACTTTTTTTTTGGCACTTAAGCCCTTTTTAATTTCCACTCTTCAATTATTATTCTCTGAATTTATCAACTTCGTTGCAATCGTTTTGAATTTTTATTTAAATATTAATTAGTTCTATAGTCTGGATGCCGTTTGCGGAAAAAATAGCATGTTTCATTAGGAGCAAAAGCACTTTTAGTGGCTCGTCTGAAATTGTCGGCCTCACTAACGTTCGGCCATCAAACATTCAGACTCGCCACAAAAAGTTATACTTTTACTCCTAATAAAACAATATACTATTATCTTCGTATTCCTTCTCCACTCTATAAATTTTTCGTACGCCAATTCATACTTTTTTCTTGAAGTTTCCGGCAACAAATCTAAAGTTACTTTTGCAGCTTTTCCCAATATTGCGGAGTAATCTTAAAATCGTCACTATTGTCAGTATCCCTATTATTTATATTATAAATAAGTACTTATATGTCTTGTTAAACTTATATTTTCAATGGAAATTTGGATTTTTATCAAAGCACGATTGAAACTTTCTTTCACAATTTAAAAACTTCTTATATAATCTGACAGTTTTTAAATTGTGAAAGGTAGTTTCAATCGTGCTTTGATAAAAATCCAAATTTCTATTGAAAATATAAGTTTAAGTTTAACAAGACATTTATTTATATAATATAACTAATATGGATACTGACAGATACTCCGCCAGAGATATTGGAAAAAGCTGCGAGAGTATCTTTAGATTTGTTGCCGGAAATTTTGAGAAAAAAGTATGAATTGGCATACGAAAAATTTATAGAATGGAGAATAAAAATACCAAAATAAAATCTTTTTCGGAAATTGAAGGCATCTACACTTTGGTCACAGTTTGTGTAGTTGTAGGAAAAGTATAGTGTGCAGCATGTGGGGAATGTACTTTTCCCACTGGTTGCACAATACACTATTTCCTACGATCACCATCCAAAACACTATTTTGCACATTGTATATAACACGCAAAATTAACAATTTCCCATAGCAACAAGAGTTGTGGGAAAGGTGGTCAAAGTGACATAAAGCATAGCTGAAGTGACATTAGGCATATCTAAAATAAATACCTAGGTACAGCAAATTGTCATTTTTAAAAAATAATGCAATTAGCGCAATCAACTTGTAGGGTCTATGGAATATTACATAAATTTGATCCTGTTTCTATTCCCCCAACATCTGCTACGAATGATGACATTCACAATAACCGAAACTTTGCTTACGCTAACGCATGAAAATAGCTATCGCGCGTCAGAAGCTATAAGGACCAAAGCTTTTTGCATACTAACTATGGAGGGTGAAAGTAAGAAGGACCATTTCAGTGCATTAAAAAGTGTCCGTTGAAAGGGAGCCAATTGAGGTGGGGTAGCAAGTGTGGGAATTTTAAAAGGAGCGCTACAAATAAATTATTAAAGTGGGATACTAGATTGTTAAATGTCTGTTCTTCGGTATGGTTATACATACTGTTGGTCTAAAAAAAGATGGAAGTTGAGTAGTATGGATTCCTTCACTTTCCAATTTCCACCCACAGTTAAAAATGAAATTCTGTTTTCAACCCAACACACTTCACTAATGAACACTTTTTCAACTTACCCCCCATACAAGACGGTTCTCCTTACTTCTACCCTCCATAATACTACCTAATGTACCTAACCAATGGAGCTATTATCAATCTAATCATTGTAAATATTATATATCTTATGGTTTTACTAAATATGAAGAATGAATAAGTGAATGGTGGAGAGAGAGGATTAGTTGTACATGATACTGGATGACGGATAAATGAGTGTACATTGATTTTATGACGGGAATCGTTTAAAACTCATCCAGGATTGGTGATACCTTCGATATGTGACCCTGTTTTTCGCCAGTTTCCAGAAATATAACACCTCAATCTCATGGGAATGTTGGATTCAAATTAATGGATTATTAATCACCATTCACGAAAACTTTCATGCAAAAAGCTGTTTTGGAGAGATGAGATTTAAATCCACTTTTATTTCCATAGGTAGTAGTTTACAAATCTCAGATTGGTACTTCTACATAAATAAATACTTCAAACTCCTCAAGTTGTTTCAGACAAAGTTTATTAATTGTGATTTAATCAATTGTTTAACTTGGGGAGTTTTGCCGCTTAAAATATATAATGAAAGATTTAAATTCACTTTCTTATTTGCTTCGTTATTTCCAAAGAATATGTCTCCATAAACAGGCGTTGCAATCATTCCTAACTGTTATGCTTTTTATTTGTATTGTCTACAGAATCCGAGCATAAGGCGTAATTTGAACATTGTGACAAAGAAAATTCGTGTTGAACGACCATAATTGAGTCTGGTAAGTCCCAGAAAAAGATGCAAAACGACATTCCATTGTTTTGTATTTAATGAATGGCTGTTTGTGTTGGATTTGTTTGCAATAGCTGTAGAAACTATGAGATGTTTACTGCTAATTAAGAGTAGGGAAAGTCGTGAGAAAGTGAGTACCTCCCTGAAGGATAGAATTTCACTATAAATAAAACTTCATTCTCATTTACACCGTTCACTTTGACAGTCTTAAAATTAAGTAATCTTAAGACTAGTTTGCGCTGCACTGCATTCTAAGTATTCCTCAAACTACTTAAGAAGCTCTTAATATCAAGTTCCCGATTGGGTCGATTGAGACTGAAATCGCGGTTGACAACTGATTTAATCTGACATTATTATTTGACATCTCATTGTGTTGATGTGTCGCGCTTAGGTGGAAATGTGATACGTTCAACCAAATGGTGCTGGTAATGAACATTTTCGAAGATGTCTTAGTTATTATCGGAATAATGAACTTTGGAATTTCGTTTCTATTCGAACTCATCATTTCAACAACATAAAGGAATATGCCTTGTATCAAATATTTTGTGTGACAAAGTTCTGTTGTTCAGGGGTTTCAAGATTGAGGTTTCGAAACGATTGTTAAGTAAAATACAACGCAATAAGGGAACCTACAAGACCAAACGATCAAGTATTATTACAGTAACACCGAGTCTCTCATGAATCAGCTTCAAGAAGCTCTTCAGTTTTATGCCTGCGCTGGTCATTTAATAACCTTTGTTGATTTATAAAGTTTGTTTTCTTTGTGTTCATAGGTTAACTGTTCATATTTGACACTCGATATAAAGCCAAACCTGAAAAGTCACCTATAAATTACTTTCTCAGTGTTGCCATGTAGACAATGCGCTAAGCAGTAATGCTCAAGCTGCAGCGGTGCAACAATAGACCAAGCAATAGAGTAAGTACCTGATGTATTATCGGCTCGATTTTTATCTCCGGAATTCCTCAAATGTTGAAACTTTGTGAAAAATGAGTACCTACTTTGTATACACTTTTTGTTGGCGAAGAGCAAGTACCATGAGACAATTGCTTTTGTTGCTATTGCAATTGCAATTTTTTACTGCAATATTTGCTCAGCAGTATCCAGGTGGAATGTCCGATTTTCATACCCATTCATTAGCTAAGAAAACATGCGCTGTTTAATATTTATTGCTTGATGTATTAGATGAAAAACTGGGTCTGATACACTGCCTTGTGGTACTCCTGCTTTAACTTCTTTACTCTTCGTAAGTTTGGAATATTTCAATCGATGAATCAATCTTTTCTGCAACCAAAATTTTGTGCCACGTCGAGAAAGACTACAGAACTAATTTTGTCCTTTCATCAGTATCTGTTGTATGAACAATTCCTTCACTTAATAAAATGAATGGACACGAATCTTAACTGCTCATTGGAGAAGATTTTAATGTTGAGTATATTTAATGCATATCTGAGCAGTCAATCAATTCATGTGCAATATTAGTGACTGGACATCCAACATTTGGTACTGCTGATCCTAATAAAATCCCAAACTTGAAATGCTGAAGAAACTAGCTTTTTCATGTTGTTTTGGATATTTTTATTTCGCCCTGTTGATAATAGTATCCAAGCTTAATACAAGCTTATACAGACCACCTTTTACATATTAATTCTTCTCGCGAAATCATTGATGAATTCCAACAACAAAATTATAATTAAAGACATTACAACAAGAAGTTTATGTGCATTTGAAACGACACATTATCCACATACCATTCTAGCGAAATTAGCGAAGTGCAACACCTCCAAACTACCCTGTTATTGTTCTGACGTATTTGAGCTCACCTAATCATTTAAACCTCAATATGATACATCCGTAATAACAGTAATTTGATCATCAATTTCACATGCTTCCATGAATTTTCTGATGTCCACAACATCTCAATTCGAATATAGTCCGGTGAAATTATGAAATTGTCACAAAGTAGATGTTAAAGAATTGTTTGTTATGGATGTCATTACTGCCAATTAATGATTAAAATGCCAATTTCACTTGATGATAGTGATAAAGTGATGAAATTGAAATGAACATACTTTCTTACGGCGTGAGTTTGCGCTAAAAGATACTTAGGGTGTCTCCCAAGCTTTCAAGTTCCTTCTGCTGTCCTAGAGTCTTTTTTTGTGTTTTGGGAGCCACTTTGATGCCGGGAGCACTGCAGCCTATTGGCTTATTGTACTCCCACATTTAGTTCACCCATCCAGTTATCTCCGTACCTCCGAGTAGACGATATAGGTCCATTGGATGTGTGCCATATACTTCAGGTGGCACATTGGCTTCTCCTAAGATTGTTTGTCTTCTCGAGTCTAGTGTCTCACAGTCAGATAAGATATGGGCTACGGTATCGGTCTTCATGCCGCAAAGTCTGCAGCTGAGGTCCCCGTTATATTAACCCTATTTTATGCAGGTGATCTTTTACCTGGGTATGACCCGTTTGATAACCTGTAATAATTCTCAGCTTATTCCTTCCGATATTCAGTAGTTCTTCGGCCCGTTTTACACATGTGTCTCCTATGAAGGTTTTACTGTTCACCTGATTCGGAGTGTCTCTTCACTGAAGTCTATGTTGGTTTTGTACCCGTTTTTGCATTTGCCAACGGACTACCTTCTTTGTGGTCCCAAGAGCTGGTTCTGGTCCAACATTTGCTGTGCTGAACCTCTTCTTGCGAGCTCATCAGCTTGTTAATTCCCAGAAATACCGTTATGTCCCGGCACCCACACTAATCTTACTTTAATGTGGTCTGCTAACTCATTTAGTTTTTTCTGGCATTCTTCTACCAGTCTGGATGTACATTGCGGCTGTTTAAAGCTGCAAGGGCTGCCTGGCTGTCTTAGTATCTGTTTACCATTGATTGTAAACAATTATCCTATTAACACAAATTAAGTAGCTGGGGACAACCACGGACATAAACTTTTCAGCAACTATCACGGACGTTGAGTCCCCCAGACTCCGTTTCAAAAAAATTATATTTTTATATTATATGAAAATATTTGAATGTCAATAAATGTGTTAAAATAACTAACAACATGTTTTCAAGTATATTTTATTTTCAAAAATGAAACATTCCGATTAAAAAAAATTCTACACTGGAACAAGTGAAACAAAATATATTTAATACATGCAGAAATGTTCTTAGTGTAAAAAATTAGAAAAAAACTAAAAACAGTATTTTTGAACAAAAAATGGTAATAAGTAAGTGTTAATTGTATTTTAGAAAGCATTATTGCAATTCTAATTTTTTACATGAAAAATCGTGCAAATGATATTTTTTCTCATCTTAGTCGACATCTAGTCTTCTTCTATACAACAATTCAAACAACATTTTCTTGAACATTGGAGGCAAGTCGATTTTTTACATTTTAGACATAAAAAAGCTGTTTTTCTTCTTATTCTCGAGGGGCAAATATAACAATATTTTCGAGTTTCTAATATTTCTTCTGGAGAAGGTGTATCTGGCGGAAGGTTCAAAATCTTGCGAATTAGACATTTTAGCTCTTTTGAAATACGCTTTGACAATAATCTTTCTCGTACATGATCATCAATTAGTTGCTTTGCTAATTCTTTTACGAAACATAAACGTGTTTTGTCATTTCCTGGATTTCTGATTTCTGAATTTTTGGTACACTAACACGGACAAGGAGTCTACGATACTCCTTCCTATGTATAAATTACGATAACCACGGGTCACAGATAAACTACGCTTACAGTCGATCAGACACAACTAACTAGGAAGGTACCCAAACGCATAGACGAAATAAGTAAAAAGGGTGGGAGTAGTATCGAGAGAAATGTTCCGCGGAGTCTGTCAGACTCCTTGTCCGTGGTTAAGGGTTCATACAACAAACATTTACCAGGATATTCCAATTATCTTATGAAATGCACATGTTGTTGAATTCATCACCTTTCTAGCTGAACGCAAAACCTAAGCTTAAATCAGCTGCCACGCCGATTAAGATGGGCAAGCGCTTTTACTTTCCTCAGCTTAGTTGGACTGCTAAATAGAGAACACTCAAATTGAGGTTGACCCAAGGACACCTCCATAAAAATAGTTTACTCAACAAGGTCGACATGGAACTCTCAATCATGCTATTGAAACTGGATAAGAGACCAGTCATCAGTCACCGACCTGGTGACTGGACACTGTACCCTGAGGAAGCATTTGCACAGGATGGGCAAAGTTAGTGAACCCATGTGCAGAAAATGTGAACTTCACGATGAAACACCTACTCACATACCATGCTTCTGTGAAAACTTACAAGGACTAAGTTGGAAGCACTTTGGAGACGAAATCATCACAACTACCAAGAATCCATCCAGGCAAACATGTGACTTCTGAAGAAGACACGGAGCTACTTGAATGGAAGTAGATAACATGGAAAATGGTACAAAGATTCAGTTCAAGTGCCTAAGCTGTTGAGCACAACCCAATTAAATGAAGGAAGGAATGAGGTTGAGCTTGAGTGGCCGCAATCAGAAACTTTATATCTTCTGTAAGTTCCTTGTGGCATTACTCATTATTTTTTTGGGAATCAAACCACAAAAATATTCAATGCACCTTAACTAATTCAAGAAATATTCGGTGAACAGCGTAAATTAGTCTCTTCAATATTATTTCACATCGAGACTCAAAGTATACGGTGTCTCACTTAAATTGTTATATTTCTGACTTTTCTATAAAATTTCACCGTATCACACTAAGTTATGGTGGAGCTCTATCAGCTCCTGTAAATTTTGTTCCGAGCATTTCTAATATTTCACTCCTCTTGGTACTATTTTTGACATTTCTTGTATTAAATGGTTGTTGTGCGGCTATCCTATTAATTAAGGAACTATTCATTATTCAGTTTCTTTGAAACTGAATATAAAACAAACTGATAGAAATTAGTAAACGAATTAATCGCAATCTGTCTTAAATCCAATTAAACCTCTCTAATGAATAAAACGCCCTTCCTTGGGACACCCACAGACCCCAACTACTTTCACAAATTATTCCGCTAAAGAGTAAATCTTTTAGATCTGAATTGTTAATTTCTAGTTCGTTTCTACGTTTATATTCGTTGGTGTTTCATATTGTTTTCTTTCCGGACCATTGCCAAGGAAGGTTTTAATAGAATTAATTAAATTGTGTCATCAAAAGTTTTCGCGATTTCTAAACAAGCGCGCTAACTCCCAACAAAAAAAAGTTGGGAAGTTTTTGCTCGGCTCCAGTTTGAGGATATAAAAGATGACAATAATTTACGTCAACATTACGATTCGCAAAAAGTTAATAAGGCTTTGTTAAACATTCAAAACTAATTAAACGAGAGTAGTTGCTAAAGTAATCCTGTAACTACGACAAAAAGACATTTCCAAGTATACCTTAATTGCATCTTGGAAGTATTGGAGTGATTGTGATAGTCGAGAAGTTTTAATTGGTCGTGGTACACTTACCAAATAACTTCTGTATTAAAGTTATATTATTGTTATATTTTGCTCAATTTCCATTTCAATAACAAACATTTTCTTGGGTTATTTTAAAGCGTGTTTCAATGTTATGTTCAGACTTCAAATTAAGGTAGTTGTCGTTGTAGAGATACTACAGATTAAGACAACAGGCCTGTTCGGAATCCCTCAGCATGTAAGGGAGATATAGCTTTATGATAAGTTTCAAATTACGGTACCTCGAAGGAAAGACTGGAAGGGAGGTATAAACATACAGACTTATGCGACCTGTTACACGGACGGCTCAGAAGCGGAAGTAGGTGTAGAAGACGGAACTGTAAGGCTTAATCAATATGCCCATCTAGGAATATCGTCGGCCGCGCAACCGATGGCTGTTGTTAACATACCGATACCGTCGACTGTCAATGCCGTGTACAGAATAGCGCTCCTTTTGCTTACAGATTCCTTACAGAGCGTTGTATCATTATTATTATTATCATTTTTCGTGTATTATTTGTTAAAAAGTTGTAGAGTTTTTAGTTTTTTTGTGATTTTCAAGTGATTATCAAGCACTAACATTAATATGAACGGACAATTGAATATTTTCGCAGGTATTCTGTTGGAAGGCGATGAGATAATCGGTTTGTACATATTTTTTATGGTATCATTATAAAATACACTTTCCATATTTCTAGAAATCATATGAGAATCTAACGAAGACACTTAAGGGATCAATTTAATCGGTTTGATATCCCAGACGGGCATTTTAGACAAATGTTTCGGTTGGAGAAAAATAGTGTTCAATTCTTAATTCATAATTCAAGACCTCATGTCAATTTAGGAATTCCCTTGGTAGTGAAAGTGATAATAATTAATTCACAGTCTTTTTACAATGCATTCGAATAATTGCGCCTTTAATTGAGCCACTAGCTCTTCTCCTTTTTCATTGAATAATTGGGACCTGAAGTAGGGTTTATAGTATTACTGCGGAAAAGGTATTCATTTTCCATGAATTGTTAGTATATAACTCCAATTGCTATGGAGATGTAAGGTTTACCATGTCGGTACCTTATAATATGAAGTAGTACTACTTTATGTTCTAAGGTTGGTACACACACCACTATTGAATACTTTTAATGGTTTTGAGGTTGGAATTTTGACATTTTAAATGGAAGTGAAGTTGAAACCTATAATGCTGTAAGAAGGGAAGATCTGACCATTGGAAAGATCTAGTAGGGCTCAGACAATAAAAGACTCTTCTGGGTGACTACAAGCTGTTGAGATCAAATGAATGCATAAGTCAAAGTAAAACAGCACTAAGAGTTTCAACAGGGACATTGTCGCCTGAATGAGCACCTGAAAAACCCTAAAATAGCGGATGAAATTCACCCAAGTTGAAGCCTGCAAATAAAGTGAAATTCCTCCGAGAAATAGGACTGAAGGAGCTACTAGTCTCTGGACATTTTCCAGTAACTGAGTAGAAGTAAGGGGGAACAATAAATATTTCAGATCTCAGTGAATGTCACATCATCCTATACGTTTTAAAATCGTGCATAAATGTTTTTATTGAAATCAAACGTGCTTTCCAAATTGATGAATAGGTAATTCCACTGAATAGATTGTATCATCTATTCATAATATCACCAATACGATATTATCTGTTTCGAAGTTGAGGGAGATCTATTTGCCGGGAAACCCCGATGCTGTGGCTTCCTGACCAACACAAAGGAATGTATTCACTTCTCATTCATCTCTTGGAAACAGATATCGAACTAATTGCTTAAATGAACTTGTCATAGTTCCATTTGAACAGATTCAAGTTCGAAGGTCTCTAGTCCGCACTTTCTATATTCCACGAATCTTGGAACACTTGACAACATCTTTCCGGTCTTTTGATTGATTTATTATTTGTTTGAGCCGAGAAGTTGGTTTGTGAGAGGAGCATTCCATTTTACGCGGTTTCAGATGGATGATTTTGCTTTGAATATAATTAAGTTATCGGATGAGCAAAGAGACACAAATTTTACACGAAGAAAAACAGTCACCTTTGGAATTTTGTATGGAATATATCACAATATTTCGTTGACTTAGCATCTAGCCTTGAGGATTTAATGATAACATTCTACAAATCCCTCATTGTACAGTAAACAGCAACAGAGCCGTAGTCGGTGAACTTCAGATACCGAATCATCAAATAACTCTTGTCGAGGTATGTGATTGATTTATTTTCACACCTATATTTTTAAATATTTTATAAAAAATTATGACGACACATTTGTAAACGATATGACTACATTGCCGCTTGCCTTTTAGTCTCACAATATTGAAATCCCATTTTAGAATTCCCTTTCCACAAATATTCCAGTTGTAAAATAATCTATTAGACATTATCTTTTCGCTTTTCGAAAATACGAGTACGATACTGTATTATTTTTATCGGATTAACGACTACCTGCTGTGGGTTTGGGTCCTGAATCATCAAGTCAAAACGAGATATCTTGGAATGGAGTATACGTTGGCTACTATGGAATTTGTTGCTGCATGATATTATGTGTTTATCGCGAAGTTATACATTCCTCACTACCACTAATCGTCAAATTAGATAACTAACCCAATATTTATGGCTCCAGCCCAGCACTGTAGCGGAACGCCTCAATGCGATAAATACAGTGAGGCAGTGTCAAGCGCGGTTAGTACTTGGATACAGCGGATGAGCACATCACAGCACGGGGTACGCACTTCTAATTACAGCCTTAGTACCAAGCTTATTTGGGATATTACGATAGACATACGTCTTTCTTCAACCGTATGTTCTTTGTCTCTAATATTTATCTCTGATCTGATGCATATGTCAGCTGTCTAAGTGGTGTCTTGACTGTTAGCATGGAGACTATACATAAGGAGCACAAACTCTGTATATAAAAAGTGTCCTCGAAATGCGTTAAATTGTGATGGCGCTTGTGTAGCAAATTGGTCTGACACGTTTAGTTCAAATGTCATGGTAAATTATTTAAGGTTATGTAAATGAAGATGGTTTGTTTATTTTGGTTTTATCAAATACCAAGGAAAAAATAAGTATCTCGCGTAGCTTGTGCTATGTTTGGTTAAAGGTAAGTTTCTCCAATATATTTATATAATTGTGTTGCAAAATAGTAATGAATAGAAAATATTCCTCATATTTTTACACATTATGCACAAATATGTACCCATCAACCACTGATTTTTTCTGTTGTTACAGAATATGCCTATTCGGTGATATTTTTTCATCATTTTAGTCTAGCTTGACAACTTTTCACACTCGTTTCTACAATTGTTAATTTAGAATCAACTTTTATGAGATTTTGTTAGGTTAACTTGGTCGGCATACTTCACTCTGTCCTCAGACCAATTTGCTACTCTCGCGCCACTCGCCACACTTTTTCGACATTTTTCCTATACAAGTTTGTGCTCCTTATATCTAGTCTCCATGACTGTTAGTAAACAACGTGTTATAATATTGTATTCTATTGTGGGATAATGGAGTTTGCTAGAAGCATTATGAAAATTTGAAATAAAAATAGCTAGGAGACTCCCAGTCTCCTAGGTGTTGTGTGTTTGGATTTTTAATTGCGATGCTATACAGGTGAAGATAAAATGCAAGAGACATTAGGATTGGTACACCGAGAAAAAGATTTATTTGTGACAATCAAAATCTTATTAAGTCAAATAAATATGATTTTCCATATGGCCTAACTAATATTTAATTTGTCGTTAAGAATGGAATTGTTTCAAGTTCGGAAAGTAATATTGTTGATGAATAAAAACATATTCATTGTCATCAATAAAATGAGTTATCTATCGAAAATTACATTTATTCTTGTAAAAATGTATCATATTTGTCTCAAACAACATGATGACAAAATAGTTTCATTAATCTTTGAAAGCATTTCAATTTGATAAAGTAGTTTTCCAATAACAAATACCTATTTTTGCAAGCTAACTATATTGTTTAATTATAAAAAAAATACTTAATGGCAGAATGACATTTCTTTATCATAAAAAAATATATTGTATCGGTAAAATATATTTCTTTATCATAAAAAAGTAATATATTGTCTGGGTTAACGATATGCTTTTTATTCGTAAAAAATGTATCTTCCCAGCAAATTATATTTTTTTGTTGGAAACAAATGTTCCTTCTTCAAGAAAACTATTAATTTTTACTGAAATTCAACATATTCATGATAACCGAACCATAATTAACATTACATTCCCTTATAGTGGAAAATATATTTCCCTAAAAAACCGAATTATTCATGGTATTGTCTTTTCAATACACTGAGCTTTTGAAATGTTTCTAAATATTTAGAAATATATTAAAAGTTCACGGTGTATTAAGCAGTATAGGTAACTTCCACACGGTTCTCTAAATCATTAGGTTACTTAGGAAAATATATTTTTCACAAATATTAGTCTAAGCCGTTTCAAGACTATGTCGAACAACAAAGTTGACTTTCGTATTGTGTGTGGACTAGTCGATCGAATTGGTCGATGGTTAGTCTGGATACGGACTAAAATTACAGTATTTTTATGACAAACATGTTTAAATCTAATAAAAATTAATGGTCTTCATTTATGCATAAAACTGTTCAGTAGGAAAGCAGGATAGGAATAAAAAACTTGCTGTGCCTGTGCTGTTGTGCCCAACCCAAACGTATAAATGAATTAATGAATGTGCTTCCAAAACCACGGAGATGAGTTGTAGGAAGAGATATGTTAATCGGACACTCCTTTGGGAGAAAATAGAAGTAAAACCTCACATCTTGTATTGATCATACAATGAGGGGATAGAGCCCTTCATAAGATAACTTAAGTTTATTCGGTTTGTTATCCGAATATTTATTAAGAAATGATCATAATGAAGGTACAAAGACGTGCATGTCTGGGAATCCCTACCTTCCCCACCACACCTTCCAATTTAGGGAGGGGCAAGCTTTATCCTTCCAGGACTTTTTGGTGTTATTCACTTCCATTGATAGACGATACTTTGATTCATTTTTCATAAAATCTATTTAATTGATTTCTGCTTATTCATCCAAATGTGTAGAATGTCCAGCTATTAGTTAAATTATTGTAGAGATGTCTTCCGACCATATACTGTTTGCCGCATACCCAACCTAAAAAATTAATGAATACGTTTCTGCTACATTTAATCTTTTTGATGTAAATAACTACATTCTGTGAGGCGTCGTAATCTGTTTTAACGATTTTGTGATGAAAATTTTATCGCGTGATGACCATGTTTAAACCCCAAGGAAATTTTCTGTAATAATAACGTAAATTATGCCAAGTTTTCATTTATATGTAAATTCAATGACTTTAATTTAACCTGAGAATCACTTAACTCTAAAATTATTCATAAGTTCTTCTCTGTAGAGCGGTCCTTGCCCCGTGTGGTCGATTACAATGCATTTTCGTTGTCCCTGGTAGTCTGTCAGAAATGTTAAGACGTTATTCAGCCCCAAAATTTATTTATTTCTCCTTAGACCGCCTCCTTTCGTTTAATATAGTCTAATCCGATTTAAGAGTACCCAATCTTAAAAGTGTTCTTCAAACACAATTTTCTCATTCTGTGTTTGAACAGTTTCAAGTTTGAGTCATTTGCATTTTTTAATTTCTCCTTAATATATTCTCAGCTGAGACCACGACTTGTCCAGTATTATCCTTAACGTTCGAGATGCTTATACCATTTTGCGCGAGATCGTATTGAGTTTCGAATAAAATAATTCAAATTTCTTCGAAATGACGAAATGTCAAAAGTGACATTTATATTTCTCGATCAGTTTAAAATATAATTTGCATTTTGGTGAATTTTTTAAATTTTTTTTTATTTTAAGCTAGTCGCATCAACCATGTGGGTTATTAGCGACTCGGTACGTTTTACAGTTTGTGGATTAGTTGTATTTCGGTGAGGTACTTAACTAGAGAGTTTACTTTACAGTCATTTCCTAATAAAATTTTAAGGTTCTGAGGAAGATTATTATTTTGTCTTTGCAGTTTGTACTTAGGGCAGTCAATTAGAAAATGTTTTACTGTTATTTCACATCTGCACAGATCACATTTGAGTGGTTCCGTTTTCTCGAACAGGTACTGATGGGTTAATCTGGTGTGACCTATTCTTAGTCTTGTTAGTAAAACTTGGTGAGGGCGTCTTGCAGGTATCATTTTCCACGGTTTCACTTCGGTTTTAATTTCACGCAACTTCACTTTAGATTCTCGCCACTGACTCTGCCACGCACTAAGCACTTTTTCCTTCACATGGATTTTTATGTCATTTATCGTCACTTCTTGCACTGTTTTTGCACTATCACTTTCAATGGCCTCTTTTGCTTGCTGGTCTGCTTCTTCGTTTCCCAGGATTCCGATGTGGGATGGGATCCACATAAACTGTACGTCTTTGTCAGTTGTATATAGCTCATCTAGTGTTGCTTTTATGGACAGAGAAATAGGATGAGTATCATACATATTTTTGATAGACTCAAGTGAACTGAGGGAATCGGTTATTATGAGAAATTTGGAGAATTTTAAACTTTTGGCATGTGTTACAGCTTGTAATAGTGCGTACATTTCTCCTGTGTATACAGTGCTGAGGGGTGAAAGTTTAAAAGTTAATTTTGTGTCAGGAGTAATAACTGCAGCTCCTACTCCATTTGAAGTTTTTGAGGCATCAGTATACATTTGGTAGTATTCTTGATACAGATTTATTTGTGTGTAAAAAGCTAGTTTTATGATGACAGAGGGCGTTTCATTTTTTTTATGAATGATCAGGGATTTATCTATACAAGGATGATTGAGTAGCCATGGTGGTGATATGACACTATTTCTGAATGTTGGAATATTTTCAATGTGGAAGTCAGAGGAGTATTTCCGTACTCTCTCATAGAAAGGTGGGTCTGATCTTTTTTGTTTCTGAAATAGGTTGGGATATTTACTAGTATGTACATTTTCATAGACTGGATGTTCAACTTTTCCTAGGATAGAAGTAGAATAAACAAGAGTTTGCATCTGTCTTCTGAGTGATAGTG
This sequence comes from Galerucella tenella, assembly GCA_910591685.1. Classification (NCBI taxonomy): domain Eukaryota; kingdom Metazoa; phylum Arthropoda; class Insecta; order Coleoptera; family Chrysomelidae; genus Galerucella; species Galerucella tenella. The sequence goes on along the minus strand of CAJUYH010000158.1, from coordinate 34,292 downwards.
AAGGTTCACTTAATTCAGCATACAAGCTTTCAATTGGCGAGGTTCGGAACGCACCTGATATAATTCTCAGAGCGTTGTTGTGAATGGTGTCCAGGTTTTTTAATATGTGATTTTTGGTAGAGGCATACACAATGGATCCATAATCTATTTTCGTTCTTATAAGGTTTTTGTATAAAAGGTGTAATGTCTTTTGGTCTGAGCCCCAGCTTCTGTTTGCAAGCACTTTAAGAATATTTATACCATTTTGACAGGATAGTACTAGAGTTTTTATGTGTCCATTCCAGTTTAATTTAGTATCAAAAATCATGCCTAAGAATTTTGCATGATTGACAAATTGTAGTTGTTGATCGTGGAGACTGAGATGAGGGGTTTGGTAGACAGAAGTTTTAGAAAAAAGTAGACATTTTGTTTTTGAGGGAGAAAAGCGGAAGCCTGACTCTTTTGACCAGAGTTCAAAATTTATGAGTTGATTTTGCATTAGTTCCTGCATAGTTTGGATGTTTCGTCCCTTAGTATATATAACTAAGTCATCTGCGAAAGCTCTAATTTTTATTGGTTTGACTATATTTTTGGAGATGCCATTGATTGCTACTAAGAATAGGGTAGGGCTAATTACTGATCCTTGAGGAGTGCCGTTCTGCTGTGTTTCTTCGTTTGATGTTATTCCATTTACCCTAACTCTAAACGTTCTTCTGTGGAGGAAGTTTTTTATAAATGCTAGCATGTTGCCGTCTATATCCCATTGTTTTAATGTGTTTAGTATATTGTATCTGCAAGCAGTATCGAAGGCTTTATTTATGTCGAAAAATATAGCTAGACATTTCTGTTTATTCGCGAAGGCTTCATGTATATCACTTTCAAGGTCAATTAAGTTGTCTATGGTGTTTCTCTGTTTTCTAAAGCCGCTTTGTTCTGGAATTATTAATTTCCGTTGTTCTAGTTCCCATAATAATCGGTTGTTGACCACTTTTTCCATAAGTTTACACAAAATGCATGTTAGTGCAATGGGTCTGTATGATTCTGCGAGTATTTTTTTTTTCCTGGTTTTAAAATTGGTATTAAAGTTGCTTGGGTCCACTGTTCTGGAAATACTTGTGTCTGCCAAATTTTGTTGAGTATTTCAAGCAATATTTTCTTACCTGAGTCTGCCAGGTGCTGCAGAAAGGACATTTGTATGTTATCGGGGCCTGGGCATGAATCTTTAAAACTATTCAAAGCTTCATCTACTTCAGCTAGAGAAAGTGGTTCGTTGGTAACTGATTGTTTGGTTTGGTCTATTGAAATTTCTTCTTTGGCTATTCTATTTCTCAAGAATTCTGCGTCATAATTTGCATTACTAGAGTATTTTTTGTAAGTTTTCGCCATTATAGCCGCTATTTCGTCTGGATTAGGAGTAATTGTACCATTTTGTTCAATAGTGTTAATTTTCTGATATGTTCTGGCACCCGATATCGATCTGATTTTTTCCAAACTGTAGAAATGTTTTCCGAACTGTTTATACTTTGTACATAGTTTACCCAGGAAGACTTCCGATTTTTTTTGAAGATGAATCTTGTTTTCGCCCTAAGCTCTTTAAATCGAGCTAAATTTTCATCAGTTCTGTACCTTTTGTATCGATTAAAGGCATTTTTGCTTGCTTTTAGTTCTTCGTGACATTCTTTATTCCACCACGGGACTGGTGTGTGATGTTTAGTGTTGCTTGTTAATCCTACTGCCTTTTCTGCAGCTGAGAGTATAAGGTTGTTGAATTTAGATATGGAATGATCAATGTTTTCCTCGTGGCTAAAATTGGTTAGTGTTGTTTCTGTGATAGTTGTGTATTGTTCCCAATTGGCTTCATGAAGTTTCCATTTCTGTACTGGTTTTGTTTCGGAGCGAGTATGTCTGTTGTCTAATATACATATTGGAAAGTGATCACTATCGTATAAGTAAGGTGCGACTTCCCATGTTAAGTGGGGCAGGAGAGAGGGATTGGAGAGCGTGAGGTCGATGGCGGACATTGTACCATTTTGTGAGTTGAATCTGGTTTTCGTCCCGTCATTAAGGAGAGTAAGATTTAAGTCCCTTATAGCTTCTTCTATCACGTGTCATCTTGTATCCTTTGTTTCGGATCCCCATATGAAGTTATGTCCGTTGAAGTCTCCGGTAATCAACCGAGGATTTGGTATTTGAGATATCAGATCTATCAGGTCTTCTTTTTGTAAAGTAGTATCGGATGGAAGGTATATGTTGCAGATGTTAATTTTTGTGGGAAGATCTACGGCAACTGCAACGGCTTCGAGATTTGTATGGATAGGAATTTCATTTGCTTGAAAATTTGTACCTACATATATTGCTACTCCTCCCCAACTTTTTGCCCCAATTCGATTTTTGTAAAAACCTGTAAATTTTTTTAGTTTGTGCATGTTGTTATTTTTGAAGTGTGTTTCTTGTAGGCATAGAACGCTTGGATCGTATTTGGTTATGAGAGTTTTTAACATTTCTAAGTGAAGGTAGTATCCGTTAAGATTCCATTGTAATATAGTCATTTTTGAAAATTAACAGTTGTCTGAGGAGTCACTTATTGGCTCCTGCTCTATAGCGCCTTCTGCAGTATATCTTTCTAGACGTTTTCTGATTTTAGTAAGTTGAGTTTTCAATGACTTTCCTTGGAGCTTTGGGTAAATCATTTTTATGTTTTCAGCTAAGCCTTCATAGTCCGTCGTGTAGTTACTAATTAGGTTGATAGGATCTGGATTTCCTTTTATATTTGATAATAAGTCTGCTTACTGTTCAAAATTCACAACAAACTTTTCCTGATTGTTTTTAATGATTTCTTTGATAGGTTGTAGTTGTTCCAATGTATTTTTTCCAGTATTTGCATTTTGGTGAAATTGTTTTTATGCTATTTACTACTTTCTATATTGTTCTGTTCATTGAAAAAATATAAATAAACTTAGTTCCTTTCGTGTAATGAATGAAGTAATACAGGGTGGGGCAATCTTCTGACATCGGAGGATTTCATCGTTGTGGTGATAGATAGAACTTTATAGTTTTGTGTGAGCTAATACAGTTACTGAGAGCACATTTTGAAAATACTTTCGATTCTACAGGGTGTTCCAAAACCACGTAGCAGCACAAACTTACATTTTTTTTAATGGAACGTACTATATTTTGTTTAAGAATCGAAAAGATCTCACCGAGAGCGTTACAAAAATATAGCACTCTAATATATTATAAGGGTGTTTTACAAAGATATGGCCAATTATTAGCAAAAAAGACCTCCTCTTTAACACTCTGCAGAACAGTAAATTAAAATAAATCAACAGGTCTTTGTGTTCAAATATCATACACACATAATTGGCTGTGCTCAGTATTAATTACTTTTTTCATCGGTGGCTTCTTTAATACAGGGTGAAACAAAATATAGTACGTTCCATTTAAAAAAATGTAAGTTTGTGCTGCTATGTGGTTTTGGAACACCCTGTAGAATCGAAAGTATTATCAAAATGTGCCCTCAGTAACTGTATTAGCTCACAAAAAACTATGAAGTTCTATCTCTCACCACAACAATGTAATCCTCCGATGTCAGAAGATTGCCCCACCCTGTATATTATTTAGGACCACTTAAATGTATGTAGGGCTAAGACGTCGGTAAGAAATTCACTTACCGACGTCTGAACGGTAAGTAAATCACTTACCGACGTGTTAGACTTAGAAACCAGTAAACACAACCTACCGTCCTGACAACCGATGCTGTGGATAAACAAAAAAGATCGATCGCGCAAAAAAGTTATTAAGAGAAGGGTTAACATGCTCTTCCCTCCAATTAATGATAAATTATAGAAAAATGCCGCGAAGTTAATATGTTGATGTTGTCCCAGATATATTTTTCCAAATGATATGTAAACGCTAAACTACTACACTCCATAAGAAAATATTATGCCTCAGCTTTTTTAAATAAATAAACATACTAAATGTACTTGTTTTGTTTCAGGTAAACAACATCTCCTGTTCCCCCAATTACTCCCAGATTTGGTATGTAGTAATGAATTTTTCTTTTCGCTTTGATATTAAAGAAGAGAATGGAAATGCTAAACTTATTCGGCATATTGAGATAGAAAACTCCACAGCAGTAGTTCTGAGAAAAACACATAAAAATAAATAGCTGTGCTGAAAAATGAGATGTTTATGCTAACGATTATTTAATATTATTTTAATGCTTTCAGGAATTCAAAAACATTCTTCCGGCAAACCGGAGTGAAGCCATTTGTTTCCCTAACGAAATCGAGCTCCGTTCTTCCTTCTTTCTCTATCTTTGTTCCAGGAAGTTTATATAAGTAAATATATTTCAAAGAGACAATTTTCATGAATTTGTACTTAAAGTAAACGTGGGATATAAGCTATATTTATAGAATCGTTAATGAGTTGTAATTATTCTGACTACTAATGTAGAAAACTCTCTTACGTTACGCTACTGATATGAAATCGAATGTAAATTGTACAATATGGCGCTAGGGTAAATAGGAATAGGTCTCAGTAGAATTACGGTGTTTCCTAACCAAACACAGGGATTCCAAGAAGAATGAAAAGAGATGAGTTAAAATGCTGTTTCATCTAATATAAGTGTGGTTAGCATATATAAAAATAGGAATGAGAAGTTTGGTGGCAATAAAATAGCTTTTATTTTGTGCTGCTGGATGTAGGTATTCATATTTCCATGTCATAAAAAAAGGTCTTGCCAAAGACACCAATCTTTTCCCGTATTTTCCATTTTTTTATCATCCCATTACCCTCTTATTTCCTTTCTATTTCTAATTTATTGTGTACACCCGTTGCATTTGCAGTCTGATTCCGAAATCAATATAAACTGCTTCCATTTTATATCACGATTAAAAATCGTGCATTCGACAAAACGAATGATACGTGAATGTTTTTGTACCATCACTAATTTTTGAAACTGAATTTGTATGACAATGGGTGTTATTGATAACACAGTTTTCTGTTATTTCAACCGGAATCGGCGAAAAAAAAAGAGTTCAGCTTTATAGACAAAAAACCATATAAAAGTCATGTGACATACACAACTGGGGTTTAATCTTTTTGATTTGTTTTGATTGACCATATTTCACGATGTTCACGTTTATTGGTAATGGGAAACAAACTTTTATCGTAAACCAACACACACTAATAGGTATTTGAAGCCTAAAAAAGAGGATATTTACTTTATGATAAAGCCAAAACCATTTGAATCCAATCTTCTCATAAGCGTAGAAAGAGGGATAGTAAAATGTTGATACTATAGGACCAGAGGCATTTGTTCTAGTGAAAATCCCAATCATGTCAACATTCCACTGATAATTTTTTACTGAATATAGTAACCAATCAAATTACTTAATTTCAAGTCATGTGTAAATTTCATCCAATCACCGCTGTATTACAGCGATAATACCCTACATGTGGTGTTTTCAGTTTGGTGTTTATTTTTTATTAAAAATTAATTAAACGTCAGACTGACAACTGCATTAAATATGTCGCGAAGATTTGGTATTGCATCTAACGATTCAATAATTAATTTACCAATTGTACTTTTCACAACTGTAGTTTTAAATAAAAATGAATAATTTTTGATTAAAACTAATAAAGTTTGTATTGAAAATTGTTAAATGTCAGAGACAATCATTTTTTTCATATCTACAAAGTAAAAAATTATCTCATCGAATACTCCTCGGGTCTTGATAAATACTCAAAAATTTTGTCGTAGAGAATCCATCAAGCGTGTTGCTCAAAGATAATAGCCCTCGGCCTGCGGCCTTGGGCTATTATCAGCATTCTCTATGACAAAATTATCTCGGTATTATCAAGACCCTAGGGGTATTACTACAGATAACAGACCATGGGCTATTTTCACGTTGCTATGGACACCATATTGATTTATTTCGATTTTGAAGTTTGAAATATTTAATATTTTGAAATGTCACGATTTGGTTGTAATACTATAATTGGCAAAAAAATTTCTATTCGAATAACCCTCGGACATTGATAAATGCTCAAAAATTTTATGACAGATTTCGAAAGACCTACTAGCAACAAGCTTGAGAAAGTTGTCATAAAATTTTTGAGCATTTATCAATGTCCTTGGGTTATTACTACTGAAAATGAATTTAAAAAGTGAGAATCTTCACCTAATAGACTATGAGCCCATTGAAACAACAGCAAACCCATTCAGAACGATAGTTTATCATGCCACCATCGGTTCCAGCACTATGGTGGTCATTTTCTCGTGCAGAAAAGCGCAATGGACAGCTGAACATTTTATTTTTCTCCCCCTGAAACCGTGATATGAAACTGTACGCCGTTTGTTACATTTGATAGTAGAATCATAGGAGATCGCTCCAGACTATGACGTTCAAAAATAATCGTTCGGAGAATCTGGTAAATTTTTTGAAAACCCTTATTTTCTACCCTACAAAAATATGATTTCAAACTCTACTACATACTTAGCTCTTCAGCTTTTCCATAGTTAAACGTGGCAATATCGAATGTTTTCGACTGCATTCCTTTCACGGCTTCAGTTTTTTGACCATCCACACTATTCCTTTTGCACGACATTATTTTTTCATATTATTTTATTCTAAAAGGAACCTATTGCACTAGATGCCGTACAATTTCAGATGACCTTTTTTGAACATTTATTTTTTATTTTTTATTTTTTTTTATTTAACATACTGCGTCAACCACTAGGGTTATTGGCAGTTCAGTACATATACCAGTTACATTCACAGTTACATAATATCAGTTACATTATGATTATAAATTGTACATGCTGATGGCTTTGAAGAATTTCAAGGAATAGTTGATTTGGTCTCCGAGAGCTAATTGTAAGGAGTTGGGGATCTTATGTTTGAACATTTTAAAAACTATTATTTTCTACCCTCTAAAAAGGTGATTTCAAACTGTACGTCATTGGTTTCTGTAGATTATACAACATATAAATAAAGATTTGAGAGAATTGCCGAGATTTTCCCACTCAAAAAAGGTCATCTGAAACTGTACCGCATCTAGTGCAATAGGTTCCTTAGAATAAAATAATATAAAAAATTAATGCCCAATTTCACCAACCATTTCCTAAAGTTAGGCAATACCTAAATCAGATTTTGAAATTGCTAAGTGAAATTTTCGTTTGACCACGCGCTGATAATTACTTGAGAGTGACAATATTGGGTATTTTTCATCATGTTTAGGCGTTTCTTAGCGCATGGTAAAACGTAAATTCTATTCTGTCATTCCAAAATCTGATTTAGGTATTACCTTACTTTAGGAGCTGGATGGTTAAATTGGACATAATAGTAGAGCTAGCAACGTCCTAAAAAAAAGAATTTCAGGTCGGCCAATTTTCAGATAATAATATGCTTTCTCTCTCACTCTCCTGGACATCATACGCGCTACCTGGCTGGCGGTAGTGTTTGCTCTCATTAGTGCGCATCGTATCTGTACAGGTAAAATATCAATTTTTCAAATGATTTTAAGAAGATGTATTTTTTTATTATTTCAATTGAACTTTTTGACACATAAATCTATTATTGCCATACATTTTCATTGTTGCTTAAACTGTGCCAGACGCTAATTTTGAATTGAAAAAAATAAATTCTCAAAATATTTAAGTATGGCTGAAATTTTAATATGATGTTTTCCAAGTATCTAAAAGCCCAAATTTACTTTGCCAGACAATGATTCAGTTGTTAAGCCTTCAGCCAGACCGATCTAAAAGTGAAAAGTGATTGGGCATTTTGGAAGAGGCTATTGTGCTATTCATACCGGGTTGAAAGTAATAAAGTTATTAGAACTGTTAAAGATTTGTTATCTTGTGAAGAACACGGAGAAGCCAATTCTCGAATAATATATCACATTTGCCAAATGAATGTCGATACTGAAGTTGTGATATGGTGCGTCATCGATTGTTAATTTCACTTTAACACATTACTCAGGAAGAAATGGAAAATAGGCAGGTCTGTGATTAATCCTAATCAAAATATCACAATAATGAACCGTTTAAATGTATTACAAACATTAACCCTAATCTTTGACTCACAAAAATTTGATTTATTGTTGTTTAAATTACGCGCAAGCGCAACCTATCAATCGAGAGTTCAAAATACTATGTTCAGTTTTCCACTGCGCTTTTCTGCACAAGAGAAAATTAACGTCATAGTGCTGGAGCCGATAGTGGCATGATTAAATATCGTTCTGAATGGGTTTGCTGCTGTTTCAAATGGCGACATTTTTTCTCCCATGGGCTCATAGTCTATAAGTCAGTTTCAAATAACAATAATCACCGCATAGACTTTATAAACAGAGGAATTAGAACTATAGAGCTAACATAATTCCTTAAAATTTGACAGTACCGTATGTTAGGGCCTTATAAGAAAGAATTGTTAATTATTCCATTATTCGAACTTTCAAATCTTATAATACTTTGGGATTTAAGGGACATCTACCAACATGTAAGTAGCCAAGCGGTCCAAGCTGATTTTGGTTCACGTACTACTCTATAAGATTCGTCAGTACTGAACTGGGAGACCACCGAGACCGGCGAGCGTTGAACGGCACGCGACTTCCGAAGCAGAGAGACAATGTCAGTCATAGAAGGTAGAAAAGCGAGCGATGGAGTTTTATCCGATATTTTAGTGGTAGCAACCGAATTTCAATAAGGAATTGTACGGTCATAAGTAATTTGAGCATTCTGAGATTTTTATATAGTATTCATAAAGCTTCAAATTAGACTTCTTATCAATTCGTTTTTCCATTTAATCCATATTTAATTCCTTACAAGGGCTCAAACTTTGCTTAATATGTGTAATTTCCTCATGATTCGTATTTTTTTCAACAAAATTTGGTTAGCATTTCAAAGTTTTCATTCGATGAGAACTCTTAGTTCAACATTAATCTACATGATATATTTTTTCCTTAATTTTCAATACATCCATTACCTCAAAATTCTTTGCCAAAAATATTTCGATATTTTCTAAAATCGCTGCCGATAGATTCCCCTTAAACTATCAAGAACTATACCAAAAAATGACGAACAGCCTTTAAAAAACTGCATATATCAGAAATCCTGTGAATGCGACAAATTTAATTTGGGTGAAACATCTAGCTAGACCATTGAAAATCCGAATAAATGAACACAAAAAATAAAACGAAGATTTAGAGTTCTTCAAGTCACGTATTTCCAAACATGCTTGAATACAACTAAATACGGATAAATGTGTAACAAAAGAAATTTTCAATAATCAACTACCTACGTTATCGGAAAAGTATCAAGTTTTCATTCAGGTTTCTAACTGTTCCACGGACAAATTTGTCTCTTTGATTCTTACAAATTGATTTTTATTATATTCTACCAAAACGTCAAATATAAAACAGGAAATAACGAGGCAGTCGATGCAAAAAAATAATCATCTTTCAAGAGCTTAACAAATTGATCCGGAATAAAAGCTATTTTATATTATTTGATATGGTCCCGCCAGGGAAATTATCCTAACGATGCAAATTAAATTGAAAACCATTTTGTGTATCATCCACTCTCCCAGGGATAAACACGATCTGGTAATCAAATTTGAATACGCAAAATAATTCAATCGACCTATTCCTGAATATCTTTCAGGAATATTATTTATCATTATACGTACTTTCAATCCTCTTTGCCTAAGTGACATTTATGTTGATTGCATTCAAAATTATTTGTTTTTCCGAACGGATAATTTTTTCTATTGCTAACCAAAGTCCATAATTACTACTACTACTACTACTAAGTTTGCAGGCGAGCCTTGTCCTGGACAAACTCAAGCCAAGGTTCCGGCACTGAGGCCACTGGCGGGCCCATTGTGCCATTCCTGCTACCTAGACATCCATAAAGCCGAGCCCTTCTATAAAGGCCACAACCTTTTTCAGTGGATGCCTACTTGTGTCTCCAGGGGCCATAACAGGGACTCCGAAGATTCGCCTGCGTAGTACAGCCCAGTGTGGGCACTCTAAGAGAACATGGTCTGACGTTTCGTCAGTCATACCGCAACCCCTGCATAGGGAACTATCCTCTACTCCTAGGTTGTGGAGGTGTTTCATCATACAGCATTGCCCTGTTATGAGTCCTGCTATCTTCCTTAGCCTACTCCTTGGTAGTTCAGTAGCTGCCCTAGCGTGTCCATCAGTCCATCCCTTCAAGAAAAGTTTGGATTGCCTAGGACCCTTCTTCGTCTCCTTGCGTATTCTTTGTTTTGTTAGGCCCAGGGTAGGGCCCGGGCCGCAGAAGGGAGCTGCCGCCCCTTCCGCAGCCAGTGCATCCGCCATCTCGTTGCCTTCAAAACCAGAGTGGGCTGGAATCCATTCTAGCCGCACCACGTTGCGCCTTGCAAGATTAGCAAGTCGTTCTCGACATTCATTAGCGAGTCCTGAGTTGCTGGTATAC
>CAJUYH010000158.1:0-10785 GCA_910591685.1 Galerucella tenella | reverse complement strand
CAAGTTTGTAAAAATCCAGAAAGCGGAAAAGAAGTTTTAACTGAGTCAGCTTCTCGTATGCGAGTCGAAGACGAGGATTTTCGCTCCTCCATGCATTTTCTTGAAAAACTATTTCTATGCATTGTGTGAAAAATAAGATGCTCGAATGATTATCGGCAGGACTATTTCATAAGTAACATGATGGTAACAGCTGTGCCGCGGAAAAAAACCTAGAAAACAATTGTCCAGCTGCATCAAATTGCAAAAAATCAATCTTCCCATCATCAACTTTAAAACGTTGATAAGTCATTCACCTACAACGTATATTCACGTGAACAACAATTCAATCAGTTCCAGCTGTTATTGAAAGGGTTTCCAAACCGCAATTGTCAATTTATGTGAAATCGGGAAAATCCTAGTAATAAGCTTAAATCACAAATGAAATTCCGACAGCCTTACCTATCTAACAAATTTCAAAAACACACATCCTTTTTCCTTTTTCACATTCCGTTAAATTCATGGTGGATTCTATTGAGGAAAATGGAATTCCATTATATATTGACTGAATGTAAATCGAGAACCGAAATGATCGAAGATTCTACTTTAATGAGTTTAGAGAATCGATTATCAAGGGTAATACCACGAGAGCGTATCAATTTTTCATTTCTTTCATGAATCAAATGTTACTTTGAAGTTGCGAGTCCAAAGTAGCCCATGAAATCTGGATTCTGTACAGCGCAAAACTTTTATGTAGCTTGGCTATAAAATTATCAAGCTTAAAGGTTGAGCAATGGAATATTTAGTGAGTGCTATGATCAATAGTTTTTATTTAAAGTGCAGATGTAGACTTTGAAGCTTGAAGGGAGGATGAGCACATATTATGTATGCGGTCGTGGTTGTAATGTTACATTTTTCTCAATTTTTATCACCGCTTCCTTAGCATGGAAATGGGAACTATCATTCCAGTCTAAAACAGTCAAAAGCCTCACTTTGTCCACTGTCGACAACTCTTCTTCTCTTTCTGTCTCATTGCTGTCCGCTTGCAAAATATTGCAATTCTTATGAAAAGCTTCCATTGATGTCACTGAACTTTTTATGATAATCCATTTTTTCCACTACCAGCTGTGAAGTTGACAATTATTGCTCCTTCTAGCCAACTGAGAAGTTGAATTTCTCTATTAGTGGTTAATAATTTTTTTTATTATTAATCCCGATCAATAACGGACAAATTCGAGTAAATTGAGAATTCAGGGACCGTGCAAGCGCAACATAAATTTGCTAACCAAGAAGATTGTCTTCAACATATTTGCTGCTTGTCAGTCAGATGACGGAGTAAACGCTTCTCGTGGTGCGTTTGTAAATTATTTGCAATTTTTGTCCTATGGAAAAAATTGTATATATGTTAGGATCAAACACCGATATCAGCCAATGTCGAAAAATACGCCCAAAACGCGTTCTGGTCACTAGTATGTTGCCAATGTCAGAAATATCGTTTAGTGTAGACCAGAATGCGTTCTGGAGCCTTTTAATTGCCAGAATGTGTATTGACTTTCCCATGCCAGCCTGGAAGAATTTTGTTATCCGTCACGCTGCCAGAACGCGTCGAGCACACGAACAAAAGTCGAAAGGTCATTGTCCTCTCTATCAGCTTTCCGGTTTCACTAATTTTTAAATTGTCGTACCTTTTCAATCGTCGTCTTTGTTTCGAAGAAATGTTCACAAGCTTTTGCTACCTTTACCTTTGTAAGTATTCGATCGTATCTTCCTCTTGTGAAAATATTGCTACGATCATCACTATCCCATATAACTTTTTGCAGTTCATCATTGAAACGAATCTTAAGGTCTTCCATGGCACTAGCATGTATTTGCACTTTAGCGACTTTTATGCACGCACTCGAATCCAAATACTAGACGAATACTGGCACTCTGGAACGAAACTGCGAGAAGTGGTGTCGTTTGCAAGCTGAGATATGCACAAAATCGGTTTTTGGACGGTTTAATTGTGTGTTAGACGCATTCTGGCAATCGCAAAAGGTCCCGAATGCGTTCTGGTCTACATTAAGCGACCGGAAAGCGTAATTTCGGATTTTGGAAATATGCTGAGGACCAGAACGCGTTTTGGGCGTATTTTTCGACCATTGGCTGAAATCGGTGTTTGATCCTAACATATTATTATACACTATGGTGTTGAAGACATTTATAAACCTCGCACCTCATTCCGCTCGGGGCAGAGCCACTCGCGAAATAATCTTGGTGCTCAGTCAATAATGATAGTCTTCACCACCTTGGTGTATAATATACTATTTAACGTGGTGCGTGGTGCCCATCAACATTATTTGTTAGTAATAAGTTCAGGGATATTTTCAATTCTTACTCTCAGTATTGGCACAGATTATAAAGAGAACAGATACGAAAGCTTGACAGAGAGAGAGATGGGTGGACGTACCCATTTAAATGTCTATCGTCGTATGTCGACTCCGTTCGGGCTGCTTCGCGAAATTTCTCAACAGGGTTGTCAATTTGCATAATATTTCCTTCAATTTACGATTATAGATCAAATATTTCATAGGCATTATTTTTGAGTGTGATAGTTATACAGATAGAAATATTCGATAATTACTTACTTGTTTTAAATCAATTTTACTAACATTGAAAGAATTATACAATTAAAAATATTATAATGTATTAAAATCATATTATACCATAAATATACTTTTTTCCACAAACCATATCCTTGGCAACCATGAACAACAACGGTGACGGCTTGGCTTAAAACGTCAAAACATGCTCAAAATCACTTGTAATCTGTGCTCAAAATTCATAACGCCATTTTTGTTTGCTTCATTGTTTGAAGGTGTTCAATCGGCGATATTAATTGTGTTATTTGACTAATCGATTGTGCGTTGTGGTAATATTAACTATAAAAATATAGTGGTATAGACTATTATTCTTATAAAATGAATTAACGTCACGGCGGAGTGTATTGTTCATACAGAGACTGTCCAAATAAATGTTATTCGGAAAGGAAAGGGATAACGATTACTTTTGTCGACAAGACGTTTAAAATAAAGTAGATCGTAGAATTCTTTAGTGTGTAGAATCCCATTCCTGATTCACTATTTTACCGTGCTGAAAACTTTAAGAATTTATCAGCTAGGTACTTGAAACTTGTGGATCAAAATTTTCAAAGTCGAAGTTAACAGAACTGAAATAATTGAATTGAGCTACGTTGTATTGAAACCTTGTGCACACTATCTGAAAGAATTATTTACTTCCTCGAACAACGAATCTTGCTGTATATGAAGTTGTTAACTCTAACGTTTAACTTTAAGTTATTGTCTAATTAAGTTGACGTTTAATGCCTTTATAATTTCGCGTTAATATTAATATAAGCGGCAACATAGCCCATGTGCAGCGCTCTCCCTTAGTCAACACGTAGCTGCTAATAGTCCATTAAATGATCTTGTGGAAGAAGAAACCTAGTTAAAACGCCAATTATTTGCTTGAGGGATAACAATATAGTCTAAGGCTATTTCTAAAATAACTGAACGAGATGGGAATTTTTATTTATAACAATGTTGAAGGATATATGAGGAAAACTTTTGGCATTTGAAATAATTGCTAATAAGATTTTGTTTGTCGTAAACCTTGGCTCTAATTTTCTGCACTTCTCCTCTGCATGTTGATCTATTTGATGCTTCGCCTTGTCAGTTCTTTACTTCCACTTTTTCCAGATCATCTTTTACTGCATCCGGTCATTTTGTTCCAGGTCTGCCCCTTCTCCTTTCGCTACCTGCTCCTCCCATTCAAGCTTTCTCAACCCATCTGTCTTCTGACATTCTGCTTATATGACCCAACCATCTGGCCCTTTGTGCTCTCAGTTCATTTTTTATGGTTGCTTTTTGTATAACGCTAGCAATTTGTTGGCCCTCTGCAGTCTTTTGGCTGAAACTCTGGCAAATGTGTCTCGATAACAATTATAATATGTCAGAATATCCTAGGCAGAAAAAGCCGTTGTACCCCTGGGGCCGCACTCTTAGTGATAAGCAAAGCAAGAACAAGACTATCCGAGTCTTGGTTTTTGTCTTGCTTATTAATTTGTTCTTGGTGTTGTTCTTGGTCTTGTTCTTGCTCAAATCCTCTGGTCTTGGTCTCGCTTATTTAGTCTTTTCTTGGTCTTGATCTTGCGTACAAAGTCTTGGTCTGGTTCATTTTACCCGCTACTTATTTTTTCCTCACTTTTTAATATCATTATGGATATACGAGTAAATTATTGATAATTTCCAATCAATTATCAACTGGCAAAATTCTTGATTATATTATCATCATTATTATTTTTTTTATTAGAATTTAAGTGCCTCGACAACTTTGGCCATTGGCACTATTCAAAAGACATACATAAATACACTATCTTAAAACATAAAATATGTGAAATATCATTCTAGTTCATGTTTTGTGGTAGAGGTAAGCTATTTTGAGGAATTAAGTACAATGTCTTTGGAATTTCAGCGGTGCAGTTTTAAAGTTCTTCCAGGTTTGGTCTTAGGTCTAGGCGCTTATATGTAATAGTGTATTCCTGGCAGTCGGTGAGATTATGCTTAACGGCTAAAGCACTATTGCAGTAACGGCAGACGGGAATGTTTTCAGAACACATCAAGCAACCCTGTGTATATCTGGTATGGTTGATCCGCAATCGTCTAATGACAGCAGCTTCTCTCCTGGTTAAGAAATCGAGGGAGAGACAGCCAATTAATGGTTGTATATCGTAAAGGGCTGTTTTGCAGTTGTGCCAAAAATTTTGCCAGGACCCCTTGACGGACTTTTTCAATAATAGTTTTATGTTGTCTGGGAGCTGGAACGTTGATGTGGTGATCGAAGAAGAGGCTTCTTTAGCATGGTGATCAGCGTTTCCATTGCAAGTAATTCCAATGTGAGATGGGAGCCAGTTAAGACAGAATGTTACATCACGAGCTGAGAGAGTTTGATATTTTGGATATTTTGAACTATTGGATGGTCAGTTAAGATAGTATTGCGTGAATCAATTGAGGAAAGTGAATTGGTAAAAATGGTGACGCGCTCGACAGGAGAAGAGATTTGCTTAAGAGCCTGAAAGATACCTTACAACTCACCAGTGTGAACACTACATGTTGAGGGCGACCGATTAGTTCGTGGTTGTTTGTGACTGAGCAGCCAATATTAAATTGGGGATTTTTCACTTTTTAGTTCGATTACCTATAAAGCGTGTTTTTTAGTCTTCTTTCGTCTAATGGTAAAGTATAGTGAAGCCAACTAGTAACTCGAAACAACAAAAATATTTTCTTTCAGGGGAAATATGTGTTGAGGATGTCACAAATATTTCAACTCAAATATTCTGTGGAAATTTCAAGTTTAGTTTTGCGTATTTCGTCTTGGCCTTGATATTGATCTTGTTTTTGTCAATTCAGTCTTGTTCTTGGTCTTTCTGTATCGCAAGACCAAGACCAGTTTTGTTCATCACTACGCACTCTTGACGGAGATAGTGGGGCTTACCGAGAAAGAAGATACCTACTTTGTCTTCGTCCCTCCATCATAGAAACCAAGCAAAATGTGGAGACAAAATATGCATTCTCATGGAAATCTCTACAACATCAGAAATATTGAAGGTGCGACCTTTTCAATTCATCAAAGTATATTTTTTGTTTTGAAAAAGTGATTATGTTGAAAACACAGTGAATTATATGACTTCCCATTTCCGATACAATGGGGAATTTTTACACTTGGCTTCATAAATTTTCATTTGAAATCGATACGTATTTCAAACCACAATGTAAATTTAACTGAAGTTAATCAATTATACACAGCATTAATTGTGTGTTATGTGTGTTTGATGGGTAAACAAGACTAATGTGTAAATGAACAATTCAGACAATATTTATTGCAATTGGTATTTATTAATTATTTGTTTTCAATTGAACGCTGTTCCAAAATTTCCCAGTTAAGCCGTTATTATGGTAGGTCCCAGCTAACATTTTCATACGCTTTTCTTGCGCATAGAACAATCACATGCTATGCATTTTCCAGTTATACGCCTTTTAATATACATGCGAGGGATGTGTTTAGAATGCACAACTTTGGCGACACTTGCATAAAATATACTAAGCATACCTCCTTAAAAGGATGTACGGGAAATTACGTGAAACGCATTACCAAAAGATGTAATTAGTATTTCAATATTTAATGCGGTAAGCATTCTATTGAGTGGTAAATTGTCGATATTTTGAGAGAATATCTAATTGCACTAACATCACTTTCAAACAATATCCTTGCAGTTCAATTTGGTACACTTATTTCATCAACTATTACTACTCTGTAACTTTGATTATCACAAATAAACACAAACATCCCAGCCCATAGTTTATTCACGATAAAAAGACGATGACATTGAAAAACAAAATATTGTTATGTTGCCAAGCTGCAGTTTTTTCCTCACTTAACGAAAACTAGAAAAGTCAATCTAACCTAGCATTAAAAACATTCAATCATTCACATTTAAATATGTAACAATAATATTAATAATAATGAATAGAAATAGCGAATACTATTGCTTACGTGTGAGCGAGAGAAGCAGGCCCCCATTCTTGTTTAAAATTGCTTAATAAAGAAGATGTTACCGTCTTTTGACATTCACTGTTCAGCTGCTTCGGCATTTTATTAACTACACACTGCAGATTTGCCTAAATAAGTAGTTATGGGAATAACTGTTTTTTTAATCTTAAACAAACGTTGAATTTAAAGCACCAAAATAACTTCTAAATATTAAACGATGATCGAATGTCAATAAACGTCAAAACAAACTGGGGAATTCTACCAGTTGATCTGACAACGTCTTGAAGTTTTGCCAACCCGTTGCCCTGGCTGTTGAGGATATGTTTTATTTACGGTTCGTAAATTAATATTTATTCTGATAAGCAGGAAAGTAACTGAAAAGGACATCATTGTCTTTTATCGTGAAAATCCCATACCTTACTCAAAACTTTGGCAATGACAAAGGTTACAAAATAATTATTCTATCATCTTTGGGAGCTTTGAATAAACAGAGCGTGTATAATTGCTGCTGTTTCTTAAACTTATCAGTGAAGAGACAGCAGAACAGTAGCATTCCGCGTCAACGCTTATAAAGGTAGCTTCAGACGATAGAAGTTACTGTTAGACGAATTTCTATGAATTTGTCAACTCATATCAACTGTGTGAGCACTTATACCTTACAATTTCAACTGTTATAAGTAACAGCAGTTTTTACTCAAAGAATCTACTATGGACGCTCATCGAACTCAATTCAGTCAATCTCTCCTCACCCATTGTCCCTCTCAGCCAGGTGTTCACCATTCGAAGGGCTTTGAAATTTCATCCAACAGTACCCGTAGTGGATGGGCAAGCACTTGAAATAGGGAGTGCATCCTTTGTTGCAGAGAAATAATTATTCCCCTCCTCCAAAAGTTCAGCCACTCCAATGTTCCTTAATTTGTCTCCTGCTGAAATTTTCTATTTCCACAGTTTATCCCACATATCTTATTATTCAGAGATATCTTCCAGCTGATGAAACTACTACTGTTTGCCCTAAATGTCTATATTTTCAAATTAGACTGTATTAATGTCATGAAAAAGAAGGGTTAGGTTTCTATGGGAGGCAATAAAATATGAACTGGTTATAGTCCAGTGTTGCCGATGCAAAAATGAAAATTACCCGACACTTACTACTTTTATCAGAATTTGTCAAAATTACCAAAAGGACACAGTGGTTATCTAGATAAAGTCTTCGACCCCAGTCAATATGGAAAATCCCCCAAAACAATAGCCATTTCATACATCCCTTCATTCCCTTCTACAAAATATTCGAAAAACTATTGGATCCAAATTAGTGAAATTGTCCAAACATCGGATAATCATCCTCGCATTGACAACACTGATACAGAATGAATAAAATAATGATGTATGTTGATGAAATCACTCGGTCATATCATTTCGATTATATTTAACAATTACTAATGGACAATCGTTAACATTGGCTCTTGATTGGCTGCTTGCGATGATCTTATTTTAGTTCGCATATTTTCCGGGGCTCATGTTTGGTTCTGACAACTGTATAGTATCATCAAAGATTACTTCAATTAGATTTTCAAGGTTATTTTCGGAGAAGTGTGTAATGTTGATTGATTATATTCGAAATCATAGTTCTTTTTTCATACGGAAGAGGAAGGAAACTTATACTTCAAGTAGTAACGTTCATAAAATTTTACTCTGGAATATAAACGTTCACATTATGGATTTTTTGGTAATGCAGCACGTAGAGATCGTTGATCGTTATTAGGATGAAACAGTTTATGAGAGAGAATATAGTATCAAGACTTTGCTCCATACTAGAGCGAAAATGGCAAAACATTAAGCACTTAATGCTTGTTAATTGCAGGACTTTTGACGTAAATTTGATATAAACACAGGTAACGTTTCTAGAGGGTAAACTAAGTTGTGCATGCTGCAGAAAACTAGTTGTATGTGAGTTCATTTGTGATATTTGGAACAAATGGCATAATGAAGTTCGAGCCGGTTATTCCGTTATAAGCTACTATTTGGTTTTGAATAATAAATAATATAGACGATATTGCGGATCTGCTGAGTTGAACATTGTGAATACACAAGAAATGTTGCTTGTATAAGATGATCGGCAAGTTACCAAATAATATGCCTATTACTGGACAAACACAACAATATATGAAGAAAGCAATCTCATTTTACAGCATGCGTCCAATAATAGTTGATTGATTGATTCGGCACCATCAGTCAGAGGCTTAGAGTCCTCCGCACCCTAGCCTCCAGGTTTCTTAACCCAACCAACCTATGCATTACCCTACCAGCTTCAACTAGGTATGAATGAAATATCTACAGATTTTTTCTTTCCAAAATGGTTCATCCAATTTACATTTACATTCAATATCGATACCTCACAAATTCCCATCTATTACAACTAAATTGAGTGGTACAAATATTTCCAATCCAGTTTTGGCTTGGTGAGTGTAAATATTTGATGTATCATAATACAATATCGATCGTAAAATTTACAAGGGCGGATATAACCACAATAGCTAAGTGTATTAGAATTAAGAAACGCTGATAGCAACTCAGGGGATTTATTATTCACTTCTGAAGCCACTAAACAACGCTGAACAGCATATAATCATATGTGGAACTGGTTAACGTATTTTGAACAGTGTAGGTATTGGTTATAAACTACAAGAGTTGATAAACGCTATAAGTGGTTTTTGGGAATAGGAAGAGTTTTCGAATAAAAATTGTTCACAATGCTGAGCTCGTTCCCAGATATTTCGCTAAGATATACACTGCGGGTATAAAATCAGAGACACCCAGTAATTTGAAGATATTGTAGGACTTTCCACTTTTTTTATTTTTCTCGGTTGTAACATAGTTGACTAACGAATTTCTTAAATAAGAAAAGTTGTTGTTTTTTCGAAAAGCAAAAACGCCCCCCGCCCAAACTCCTAAAAACCATTATCAGCATATTTTTTGTTCCTATGGTTTTATCTGTCTATTGCAAATTGTGTGCTTAGTGTTGTCATTTATTCCAGTAAATAAAGGAAAAAAGTTAACATTAATTACGCCCTATTTTCATCTTCCGGTTGGAAGTTGCATTTGGTACCTCATTAAACATGAGACAAAGTTCTGCATGAAAACGCGTCCGAGGGCGGAGAAAATGTCCCCAAAAGACCAGAAAAATAGGTTTTCAGTCAATATCTCCTTAAATATAGCAGTTAGAGAGTTTTGGTTCAGATAAAAATTAAAGTTCAGTTAATTTTCTACAAAAATGGTCCCTATGATTTTTCTCGAAAATTTGACCGGTTTCGAGAAAAACGGCACCAAGCGCACCTCGAATAATGAGCTTCTGTGCTGTATGCCGGAGAGCACAGTCCGTGTATTTACACATCAGCGGGGGGACAAATTATTCAATAACTTTGTGAAAAATGCATATTTTCTCATGATTCAAAATTCATGTGAAAGAGGAATTCTGCTGCTATCATACCCTGTGAATTGAGTCACGCTTGACTCTTTTGGTCATATCGGAACACGGGTCAAACTTTCTGCTCCCGGGCAATTTTGACCTCGCCAGGAATTTGTTCCTATTTTTTTTGTATTGCACTAATTTACTCAAAATTTTCTTGATTATGGGTCCTCATAAGGTCCTTTGTCATCCCTGAAATTTGTATACCCTAATTTTTTTTAATTTTCATTTAATCGTTATTTATTGAATCCCAAATTTTTGCTGTTTTTGGGTCGCGGGTAAATTTTGTGAACAACCATCAATTAAAAATTTATACATTATCCGATTGGTCTCTATGATACATCATTTGAAAGCTAAGAATGTCTACCTTTCGATTGTGCAATTACTTTTTTTGACGAAGTCGTCCATTTTTCAATAAAATTAGGAAACGCGGGCTCAAGGGAAAAACGCACTTTTTTTTGGTGGTTCTTTTCTCCCTGTTCTTTATTTCTAACATTTTAACACCTTAACTAGTGTAACGGGGGAATTCCCAATTTTCCATCCATGTATATAAGTCATACCTTTGATACCCCGGGGAAAAACCAGTATATCTAAATGTATACGCTATAATTTATTACTTTCGTTCCTCCGTCGTTCGCCGCGCGTGTGCTCTACGTGGCGCTCGTGTCGTCTGCTCATCTATAAGTGGTTCGTGTGAGTCACGCCAGTGTTCGAATTATAAAGACAGCGATAATATGTTATCCCAAGAGGTAGAA
>CAJUYH010000157.1:162094-189140 GCA_910591685.1 Galerucella tenella | reverse complement strand
TTTTTTTTTTTTCTCAATTAAAATTTTTCAAATATAAAAGTAATTTTGTTCAGCATACTCACAGTGAATTTATGTTGGAAAAACTATCTATAACTGCAATTTCAAGTATATATAAGATTAAATTCCACCACCATAATATATAATAGAATAATGAATTTCAAAAAGGATTGACGATAGGTCGAAAAGTCAAATTCCCGCTGTGTAAAGACGTGTTTTGACATTTTGCAAAGACTTTTACCGCCCGTACCTACCATAATGACATGGCATGGCAACTAATCGGAGGCGTTTTACATGGATTAACCATAAGCTGTGTACAAAAACTTTGACCTATCGGTCATGTCCCAATAGAGACCACAGGTAGATTATGTGACAAATATGACAAATTCGTCACCAAATAATAAACTATAATCCTAAACCTTAGTAAATATTGAGCTGTATCCAATTAGGATCATTCATTAAGTTAAATACATTGTGTGACCATAAAATTTTTTGTTATAACTGATTCCTAATTGTTGATAAGCTAGATATCTACCATTGAAACGTCACAGAACAACAGATAATTTTCACTTATCAATTAAACGTGTGCCAATATGATTAATCAATACTCAGTGTACAAACTGAGTATTTGAAAAGATTTTATTTTTATTTTTTATCATTTACTTTGTAGACAATGATGACATCGTGACGGAAGAAACTCAAACAGCAAAGTCACTGGCACAAACAACAGAATAAAAGCGGAACGAGTTGTACCGCTACAAAAAGAACATGCGGCCTTGGACAAATAAGCTGTGTCACGTTCGATCCGTTAACGTCGTAGCGGTTCAAAAGCAGAACCGATCAATCGCCAACGGCAGCAGTGCAAGTGGAATGTTGCTATGATATTGGGATAGTCCTTGTCTCAACAAACCGGCTAAGTATACATATATGTATATTATTGATACAAACTAGATTCAATAATGACATATGTTTACATTTACCAACTATTAGTTTAATTGCTCTGTATACCAGTATTGTAGGTGCGATCGAGCGGAATTTTGGTACTAAGTTATGAATTCAACAAAGTTGCCAGTGTTTTAAGTATTATATTTAAAATTGATTTTTATTTATTTTCACTTGAGCAGTGTAGGAAGTCATAAGTCATTTTTTAATAGTGTTCAATTATTTCGTGCGTATTATCATGGAAACAGAAGTATTAGTTTACATATATTTGCAATTTACATTCATTTAAGTTAATGAACAGTGTTATGTTAAAGAGAAATGAAACCGAGATTTTATTACTTATAGTCATCGATAACTAACGAATTAATCCCTTTGTATATTAATTATAACTTAGTGTTAATTTATTATATATTGAAATTTATTGCGAAAAAAAATTTTGCTCTTGTCAATATTAATGGACAGTGGAAGTTTCAATTACTGGGCTTCGAACAAAACCAATAAAATAATATTTACCATTTTTTTTTTCATTAGTGAGTAATATGCATTATGAAGCGAAGGCCCAGTTAATGTTCTACATCTACCCTGTAGATCCGAATTTGTTTGATAGGAGGCGACAAATTCGGTTCTAGAGAGGTTTGTGTGGTGCATACAAAGCTACAATGGTCTTGGACAACGATAATGATGCTCATAATTAATAATAAAAATGATATTGCTGCAAATTGAATATGTATTTTTTACATTTACGTATAGATTATTATTTTCAATAAAGGAAAAAAAAATTGGCGACAATCTATCGATACAGCAACGGAATTAAATAGTCACTTGAAATTAATCTTGTAAAAACGGCAGTTGGTAATAGTTTGTGTTTTACCAGTATGTAAAGTCAGCCAGGTTATGTATATTACGCAGTATTAAGACTCTTGAAAAGAAAAAAATTGATGAAACTCATTAATTCAATAATTATATGTATAGTATAATGCCATCCACAATAAAATGTGACATCATCGATGTATAAAACTGGTTTGATTCAATATATGGATAAAATCTTGCATTGAAAATTACTATGTTAAGATAATAATCTTTACTACGCGGTAACTGTAGTGAAACCTTGACATGAAACAATGTGTAAACGCCAAAAAATCTTATGCAAACAAGAATAATTACTAGAAATTAATCAGTAAACAAAGACATAAAGCAATCAATGAATTTTTCTTATATTTCACAAATAATTTTCAGTGTTTATATATTATTGTTCATCACCGCTCCAGTATCATTCGATATTATTATTTAAATGTGTTAGTTTTTGAGTGAAAATTCTCCGCATGTAATATATTATTTGAGATTAGTAGTATCATTTAATTAATTGTCACATCATTCGTACGAAAATTAATTGTTTGTAAATCGTACTAATTGAAATTTCTCCATTTCATTCCATCGTACGCATTATTCTATTTTTTGATTGTTAATCTGGAAAGCTCTACTAAACGTCAGTAAGAATATTTTCATGAAAATATAGATACTTGAATTCTTAATTCACACACAGGCGTAAGATGTTTACTAGTAAGTGAGAGGATATTTTATTTGATATAATAAAAAATTGTTCGACTGTTGCATAATCTCTGATATTGTAAAATAATGCATATCCATATAGTATGGCGTAAGATTTACATACTACAAATGAAATATATAGACGAGAGTAATTACTCTATGCTTGAGCGCGGTTAACATGTGTACTGTAAGCAGTCCACATACTAGTATTCACGTACAGAGTATTTCCCAACTGCAATGACGAAAAGGTCATAACTCATTATTGGCGCGGCGCTGTGACTATTTATATCCGTCCTGTTCACAGTTATTTATTTATTTTTCTCATTGCTCGGGTCTAGCAATATATTAATTATTTCAATGGATCTCGCTTCAATATCGCCACTTACACTTGATAAAATATAAAATATAAAAATTATGTAGTTATATATATATTTCATCATAATATTCTTAATGATGAAAGTAGACGTTAGAAGGGGGACTTGAAATTTATTTATTACATATTTTTCATATTCAACGATACTGTTGACAAATTTTTTGTCCTCTTACTGTTCTAATTTCCCTCAATCAGTATCTATCTATATAATTCAATCACGTACTTGCATATTCCAATCGCACCAAAACTACTTATCGTATTTCGTTAATTATTTTTCAATTAATAGTGACAAGTTGATAACACCACTGGGCAAATAATCAGACTTACTGTAATTATTATTTTCAAATGATTGTTTTTAAATTGGCTGACGTATCTACTTCAATTACTTGTCTGTAATTTCAACGCCGAACCATTTTTTCTGAGTGTTTCATAATAACTGTGTTGAAGAAAATATGAATTTTTTTCATTTCTTTTTTATATTGTCAAATTTCCTATTTTCTATAGAAATACATCAAATTCAATGAATGAAATGGATACAAACAACATGTGCAATATCATACACAAAAATATTGAATAAGAGGTCGATAATTTCAAATATAACATCGCAACATCAACAATCATCTTGAAACCTTAGAAATATATAATCAATGTTTCATATAAAATAAAACGCTATCGACAGAGATGTGATCCAAATGTCGAAGTTTTATCGATGTTCCGAGTGTCTAATATTAATAATGATTCAATTCTGATGAGTGTGTATAAAATCAATGTTAAATTTATCTTTGCGTCTCTAACGATTTTATATTATCCAATGCGAAACTTATCACATCGACATTACGTAGTATTATGTGAGTGTTATGAGTTATAAGTTTTGATATTTTTGTGATGTTATTTTAAGTGATTTCACCTCACTTCACTTATCAATTTCATGGATTTAAAATTAATCACATTTACGTTCACTATACATGACAACCTTTCTTCAAAACATAATATGTAAACTACGAAAAATATTAGCATAGAATCAATAACATATGTAATGGTAATATGATTATTTGATGAATATAGATATATTTCAGTTATACTAGTGTTACCATAACGTACAATGCCAATTGAGTCACGGTAAGTGCTCTAAACTAATTCATTTATCAATTATATATTATCAATTAATCTAATAAGAGATGGCACAATTAAATATCATTTATAGATAATGTTATAGGTAAAAAGTAACATGGAATTTCCGGAATAATTATCTTGTATTAAGATAACATTCGATAATCGTTGAGTTAATATTGTAAATGATAATTTGTTGCAATCATTCGAGCATGTAATCAAATACTGGTTGTGTATTGGTTCTGTATTCATATTATAAACAAAATGTAAATGCATCAACATATTTACAGTCTCGTCAAAAGTAATTTTTAATAAAAAAAAATAATAGAGCTATTAAGTGAGAAAATAATAATATTAATAATAATAATAATAGTATATCTTCCATTATATCATGTGAAATTAAAAACAGGAGTATGTAGAATTGTTGATGTTGAAAAAAAAAAGGATATTGTCAGTGATGCTGAGAATCAATTAATAATGCTCCATAACTGTGTAACCGACATCAGGTAAAGTGATGGTTGGGGCTGAAAATAATATTGACGAAGATACGTTGGCATATATGAAAAATAAGTGGACAAGAAACAGCATCATGAGAATTACTCTGTCCAATACCTGATCTATACACACTACAGGATTCAGACCGCCTGCTGCCCCTTTGATACAACCGACTAGAATTTCATTTGTTCATACAATAATCCTCATCTTCATTTCATTTTTTTTTTTTCTTCCTTTCTATTAACAGATATATGAGAATTAATATAAAAAAAGAGGTATACTTATAAATATATACATAGATACATACCCACACACGGATATACAATAAAATAAAATCGAATTAAAAGAAATAAATAGTACAGTCTTTTATTGCGCCACAAAACTTAATTTGAAGGAGGGGAAAACAAAAAAAGGAAGTTTGTGTTTTTCGGTTATCTCGTCCCATTTCAATACCAAACAGCCGCTACAATTTTTTTACTTACACACATGCATATGTATATATATATACATATGGAATTGTTATGTGGGAGAATGGATATGTGCTCGCGGATAGTGATGGGAGGAGGGTCCTGCTATTCCAGTACAGTCCAATAGTAGGGACAAAATCGTTGAGTGCTATGGAGCTGAGAGAATGCGGGAAAAGCTATATACAGTATATATTGACTATATAGTATACTATACAGCTGGGAGCAACCCCTCCTTCATTTTTCAACCCCCCTATGTGTGTATACGAAACGGTGTTATAATATTGTAACATATACATATAGTGTGGCCTTGTCGGATGCTTGGATGCTGAGATCCTCGTATCCTCGGTACCGGAATGAAGCTGCGAGCAGCGTACAGCCGCGACTCTCGAGGCGTTTTCTCCTCTGCACCCGCTAGTCAAACCAAAACTCGGCATGATTAATGGTTTCATACAAGGAGCTCCGTGCTTCAAACAACAAACTTTTCCCAACCAACGTCGGGGAATACAGGGAAAAAATATATAAGAAAGAAGGGAACTCTCTTTCTTCGCATCCACCCTTCAACTGGCTAATACCCAGGGCTCCTTCACTCTGACGGCCTTTCATTTCTTCCCTCATGTACCAAAGCTACCAGCAGCATGGGCTTTCTTCCTTCCTTCCTTTCTTTCTTTCATTCTTTCTTTCTCTCTTTCTTTTTTTTTTTCTCGTATTGCGCGTTTTTATATGTGCATTTTATCCTATTTTCTTCTATTATATATTGTATATATATATATATTTTTTTTCCCCCGTGTTTTTCTATTTTTATGCCTTATGTAAATATATACTTTTATGTTCGACAATACTTTGAGGCATTGATGTTAAAATAAAAAAAAAATAAAACAAGAAAAATATATGTGGTGAATATAAAAGTAGCAAAATAATATGCCAAGTGGAACCAGTGTTCACCATTCAATGACTTGGTAATGACATCCTTTCCTTACAGAGCAGCTTCGCTCATGTTGAATGGAAATGTAGCCTTGAAGGATGCGAGGCGACAATCAGTATCATATTATTAACGTCCATACTACTACTCCTGTTCAATTTAATCCGTCGTGATGAGCTTTACAAAAACGAATGAGTCAGATTCAAACGTTTTATGCTCATTGAATGATAGAATTAGTATTATCATTTTTTACTAATTCCATTCAATTCATTTTATCCTATGAAAAGTTGATAGGAAGCCGCCGAAAAAAAATTTTTTTATTCAATATTGTTACTCTTAACTGAAATTGGAAACATTCTGTGGAAAAAGTACACGTTCTTTACAACACTATACACATATATACGTTTGTATATAACTTTTATATATATTACAAAACTATTTATGGTGAAAATAAAATATAAATATATTTTTTGTCAACCTATTTTTGGAATGGAAGAATGTTAAAGGGTCACAACCTCAAATTTCATTGAAAGTATATTTGCAAATGAATAAAAAATATAAATACATAAATAAATAAAAAGTAAAAAAGCGGAAATGTACAGTAGAGAAATAAAGGTGATGGGTATACCTGTGGATCGGTATACCTTAAAAGTTTTCGTCTCGCCAGAATTGATTAACGATCGCGTTCCTTGTAGACGTGGTGGGTGGCGCATGCCTTTGTGACAGCACACGGCTGCTTCGGCGCTCCACGACATCGCCACCAGCAGCTCTCATGGATTATTATAACTCGTGAATGTTCTATAGCTTCTTATACTCCATTCGCGTATATCAACCATCAACTCACGGGTAAATACCACGACACAGGTTATGATTGCTTCTATGTACTTATATTTATATATGTAAGTATATAAATTTGTATATCAACGTGCTCCTTTCGTCGGATAAATTAATATACACACACACACACACACACACTATGCATCCACAATTATATATAATATTATATAGTAGTCCAATGGATTATTTCCATTCATCATCAACGTGTGTAACAACATTTTCTTTTCACTGTGTTCCAAAGCAGTCGCCAATATTTTTTCAGATTTAGAATTACGAAGGAAAAAAAAATGACGCTGATGGAAATGACAGTGGCATTCATGGTGGAAAATGAATTCGGTCCAGTAAACCGAGGGAAAGCACGAATAAAAAGGGAGGAATAGAAAGAAAGGCGGGTGAAAAGGACAAGGGTAGTCCTGACGAAGGTATACATAGCGTATATATTGGCAGGCGTGGCCGTGAGGGCGAGGGGTTTCTATCAGATCGCTGATTGGTTCATGGCTACACTAGTGGCATACAGCCTCAGTTTGAACCTAGTGAATATCACATAGAACTTAAATACATATGTGTTCACCACTTTCTCCATAAAAACAATATTCTTTTATACCGAAGTAATTGATGTGTTCATCGGGTTATCATCCACGCGGATAGATTACAGTTGTTCTGTTCATACATTTCGTATTTTCGTATTCCTCAAACTGTACTATCCAATTAATTTCATAGAGAAATAATAAAATATTTATAACTTATGATATAATGGTGAGAAACAGGTCTTTATCTGTTTAAAATATGGATGCATGCAACGTTATCACTGTCAAAAATGTCAACCGCAGTATCACAGATGAAGAAAATATTCATCGTATAGTTTTACGGATAATCAGAAAATGTTGGAGGGTGACTGGCATGAATATCTTTCGTGAATGAGTGATTGATTCACGTTGAATGATCAAAGAATGCTCAAGAACCAAGAGACATGTTTAAGACGTCGCTTTGGGGTAATGGACGCAGAGGGATTGCCAAATAATGGCATTTGATAGAATCATCAAAGTTCCCCGCAAAAGTATAAAAGTCTGAAATATATAGTACACCGGTCATAATTACACAAAAAAAAAAACTGATGGGTATCACAACCAATGTTACGTCATTTTGGTTCAACATCACATCATATTTGTGCACTGAGAAAACAAAAAATATTAATGACGTGGCAAAAAGCAGCATTGTTGAGGGTAATGTAATATGCATTTTTAATAATATTGCAGCTGGTGAAATGGTACTGATCACTCGATGAAAAACATATCAATGTCATTCTGTTTTTCAACACCGACATTGTAACATTTGGTTGTGTATTTGTTACCAAACTTTTATACAATGGTGTAAGGACACTTAAATGAGCTGCAGAAATTGATATTCAAAATGAAAAATTAGAAAGTGATATTTATAGTAGGGATGAAAATTTATTTGCATATTGTATATTTAATTATCGACCGGCTTGAATAACATGATAAGAGATATATGTATATACATTGAGTAAATATTCGATGTATAATAGCGTTTGGATCCTCATAATTCTGGTTGCGTTCATCGACGGTTATTTTGGGTATTTCTAATATTGAGTTGAATAGTGTTGACGCTATTACGATTATAAAAATGATGTCAATCACTTTGGAAAAATAGTTTTCGATTGTTGTTTATTATTAACACGGATATCGCGTCATGTCGTATGACTCATTGTTTTGATCATATAAATAAAGTATGACATGAAGAACTAATAGGTGGTAAAAACATTACTGATAAAAACATTAAATAACGCACATCAATGTCCATTTTGATGTGACATCATCATCGTAAAAGAATCATAACTATTTTATAATACTGTTTACTCTACAAGATTGATTAATACAGGATTTTTATGTTGGACTCAAAACGATAATATTTTGTTATTAATTTTAAAACACCAATATTTTGAGAGTGCACTGACATTTAGTTCAATTTTTCAATCCAATTTTATCTCGATTCTATAAAATTATTTACGTTAATGTTGAGAGTTTGCTAAAATGATATGCGCTCTACAAAATTATTAATATTCAATTACGATAGCAAATTAAAAAAATTGGATAACATTTATGTACGTGCAATGTGTCAGTTGAAATGTAGAGATAACAGCTACGTAATTTACTATATTGCCGATGTTCATGATCACGTTGTCATTTATACATCTTTGGTTTATCCATACAAATAGAAAAATGCCCTTGAAATATTTTAGTATTGGAACAGAAATATATCCGATGTATATCCAATATTCATGAAATAATTTTGTATGCAGACAACGTTATTTTGTTTACTTCACGAATTATTTATTTATGAATAATTGAAAAAAAAATTCTTTCTTGACATTCTGTAGGTCAATTGGAATTGTTTGGTTATTTCAATTTATTTACACC
The DNA here is from genome assembly GCA_910591685.1 of Galerucella tenella. NCBI lineage: Eukaryota > Metazoa > Arthropoda > Insecta > Coleoptera > Chrysomelidae > Galerucella > Galerucella tenella. The sequence continues at coordinate 180,014 of CAJUYH010000157.1, read as the reverse complement.
GCCGATTCAATCATTCAACTTTTATCTTTACTTGAAATAGCATCCTTTCTGAATTGGGTTTTACATCAACTTTATTTATCAGGGAACAGTGATAATATATTAGATCTATTGATTTCTACAATGTGTTATCTAAAGATTTTGGAGAATTATGTAACTATTCTACTGATAAAATGTGTTAACTCTACATTTTTGTTTAAGTCCAATTGGAAAATAAACGTTTAAATAGTGGTTTTAAATCGTGAAATGATGTCCAATATCTCAGATAGAGTTTTAGTGATATCCAATTCCGTGTGGTTGGACAAATTAGTGAGGTTCATTATAACTCATTATTTGGCCTGCATCACATCTATATATACTCAAAAAATTGAAGTAATTATTGTAAAAGATTACATATCATATCTATTATGAAATGTAGTATATTTCTAATTTTCGGAGTTGATATCATGTGCATTATTTACTCGTTAGAGTTACATTACTCTCGCAATTTGATATCAAATTATATCATAGTGATACAAGTATAGATATAACTATCATAATTTTACCAAACTATGATACTAAAAAACTAAAAAATAGTTATCTCGTATACTTTACATATGAGAAAATCAAAATAATTTCTGTGTTCGCACTACTAGTCGTTCCAACTTAGGTTATGTATGATACTTGTATAAGAATTTCTTGGAATATGTAAAATCCACGCTTGCATTTCGTTATATGAACTAAAATAAGATATAGTAAATTTTTAATCAGAAAAATGCCTTAAAATCCGAACTGTGGTTCTCGACATTGCTACTATCATTTGGAGTCACTCAACATTAATATAGACGTGATGCATCGACATCAATAAAATACTCATTAAGAATCGTATGTAGCCATCTTATAAACCTCCATGAAATAAGAAAGAATTTACTTAGAAGAAAAAAAAACAAAACTACATGATTGAAATAAACCGAGAATTTGTCATCGTTAAAGGCATCATATTTCTTTCATCGCAATTTATCATATATCATCTTTATCTAAATTTTTGTTTAGATGCATTTGAAAAATCATAAGGTGTCATTTTCTATATTACTTATACTTTCTAATCATTAAATTATTATAATATTTTGGGGTAGACTGCTCAATGCGATGGTTCATTGTAAAATAATAATTCATCGTCAGTGAATTACGTCGAAGTAAATAATAAATAATATCAGTAAAATGTTTATTTTAACAAAAATAGAGAACTATGATATATTCCAAACTAATTGAACTGCAATGTAGAGGAAAAATGTGAAACATACCAAAGATAAGATTATACCTATCGCACAGAGCAATGTTTCGGTTTTTGAAATATGAAAAATTTACAGCTTGTAAATAATATTGATTATAATCAAGCGGAACCAGTCACCTTTCTGACGTTATTGGATACATACACAATAGTGAATAACATCGGTAGTCAAATCATTGGTGGAGAAGGCAAAGGGACAGTAGCCTGTCTGCAGTAGCAAAAGGGTTATGTTTCTGCTGCATACTACTACCGCTGTGTACACCGTTCCTTCCACTGCCAGTGACAGTCACATTTGATTTACAGCCATGCAAATCGAATTTTTTTCCCAGTGGCAATCGCTGACAATTCCCTTTCGTGACGAAACGAAACATTGTATAAATATAAGTATACATAGTTGCAATTGACTTTTGCATATACAAAAATTCCATAATGTGGGAAAATGCGTTAAGAAACTGTACAATTTTCTCCTGTGAAATATCCAGTGAGAAAAACATATGTACAAAAACTGATATTATCATAATTGAATTATAAATTGAGAATATCTACAAAGATACACGTGCCTCAATAACATATTGTACACCTAGATTTATTTCAATATCCATTTATGTCAAATAAATGTATATTTATAATCCTAGATAGAGGTTCGATTATTGAACCGTTATTTAACACGCTATCCGCACAACATTTTGAGAGTTCACTATGTCAAATATATTTGTAAACCGTAGTCAATGTGTAATCGATATCTACTATTTGTATCTTTACTGTCTTCCAAACGCCATTACATGGTATTAGCAACAAATATCAAATATTTTCGGCTTACTCTTTGACCATGGCAGCTAAGCAGAAATCAGTCCCCGATGAGTGGTGAAATGGCAAAATATATTATTGCACCGCCCCGCATCCTGACGTATTCTTCCTCTACTGCTTCGTTTCGGGAGATTCTCCAAGAAAAAAATTGCAAGTAACCATGAGAAGAACAAATATATATGCGTGTATATCTCTACTTCCCTATATATATATATATATATATATGTATTTTTGTCATTATTTACTGTAAGACAAGTTAATGCATGTATCGTTTACAGTTTCATTGAAAAAAATGTATGCCCTAATACACGAATTATATTAATTCATTGGAAAAAACTATGACGTCTATGGAATTGCAGTGTGATAAAATTTGAAGTATTTCAACGCGTTTACACATCGAATACACATTCTTTTCAGTAAATTTTTTAACTTAATTCGAAATCATTAGCACAAAGCGAATCGGATACGTAACTTTTTTTTTTACTCGAGATGGAACGAAATTTTTGAAAAATGAATGCCCTCATCTCAAAAGTGAGACCCAAAATGACCTAAAGAATTATCGACAATGCGAATCCATTAATCTTTTGATACATGCCGCCGAACGGTTGTAGACTTGAAGACTGAGTCTACGGTAAAACGTAGTGGTAATCCGTCCTCAACATACTCACTGGTCTTATATCAACGTATAAATATGCAACTCTCAAATATTACACGTAAAGTAAACTCACATTTTATTCGATTATAAAGTCACTCATTATTTCACGACATTACTCGCAAAAGTTAATTTATAGACAGAATAACAAGTCCGAATTTATCTGATAATTGCAGTATTAAGGCACGGTTAAATACAAAAATACAATGGAATATTACTAGGACATTATAGTAACATATTGTTATTTATTATTTTTTTTTTTTTTTCAGGAAAAATTGGAGAAGGATGTCGGTCATGGACAAAACCGGATGAAGAGTGACAGTTGGACAAGATTTTATTTTTTGAACAATTAGTCTGACAGATTGTAAAGTAGGTCAAGCCATCGACAGGATTGGAAACCGTTGCACCAACCAGACACATTTTTCAGCATGAAACTTGTTCGCATACTGATGTGTTCAACCTCATGGAGCTAGAAGGATAGCAAAAGGTACATGAATGCGACCTCCCGATGGGTACCCAAGAAAATCTACTATTTCACTGTAATTTTGGTGAACATTGCATTCATCAAGCTAAATAAAATTTAATAAATCTAATCGATTAACATGACGAGAAAAAAAAATTGTAAAAATATAGCTATTGTTTATATAGAATGGTTCTTTATTCAAAGATCGATTTGTATAGATGTATCGTTGGTATCAACGCTACCCGAAAAGCATCCCTGGAGACATCACTCTCTGGTCCCTCTCGCCACATCTCGATTTTGCTGTACATGAACTTTTGTGACTCAGCACCACACTCCAATCTCTAGAGACTCATCTTTTTCGCATGACGGCACCTTTCCTTCTTCACATACTCGTTGTCACCTCTTCAGCGTATCGAATGTTCACGATTTGAATGCACTCACCACCAAATATATAAATATGGACGAAAATATTTTGTGTGACTTCACTAAACACGATCGTGGTAAAATTAATTTTGACCGATCACCTACTTCCAAACACACACACACACACACATATATATATATGTATATATATAATGTTTATTATATGCATCAAAAGAACGTTCTCATATTTTTTTTCAAATATCTGTCAAAATATTTTGCGGCTATATATACAGGAATATGAATGTGGAGTCCAGCGATCGATCTTAAAAGTTGACACACAACTCATAACCTCTATGATACTAATAAAGATTAAAATGAACTATATCATGTATACATTATCCCATTTTTATTTTAATATAAAAAGTTAAATATAAAAATATTTATTTATTCTATATAGATTATGTTGGGAAAAAAAAAACTGTGGAAAAGATTTTTGAAATGACAGAGTGGGAGTGTGTTAGTATATGAGAAAGGAAACGAATAAGAGTTTCGAGGACGCGTAAGAGTATATAGTATATAGGGGTCTGTGAGTTGAGGGTGGCAGTAGGAGTAAAAGGGGGGGTGTCATGTCGGGCCGCCCGACAGAGTGATTGATTGTGTTTTGCCGGAAGAGAAAAGGAGCGAAGTGCGGGAGGTGAGGTAAAAAGGAAAGGGAGAGTGGGTGGCAGATATATATGTATATATATATACATATATATAATGGCGTGCATCAGTGAAAAGAGATGGAAAGAACGCAGAGGGAAACTACGTAGTTTCAGAAATGGCACGATGATAAAGATGAGGAGCGAAACTCGCGCCCGAAAAACGACGAGACAACATCGCTGTTGATGTCCCCTTTGGATTTTATCTACTCCCTCTCTATCCTCTTCTCTTTCAACGTCCCTCGTATTTTCTCTATACTTGGTATCCACAGCCAACCATAACCCCAAGCTCTACTTCCAGATTCCACTCGAAGGCCCATCTTGTCTCTCATGTCGACTGTGTAGATTGAGAGACAGCGCCAGAGGAGAATAATAGAAGAAAAATAGAAATAACCGCTATTAGTGTGTATGTATATGTGTGCGTGTATGTATGATGACGAAAAAGTGAGTCCGTCACAGAGAAAAAGCAGGTGACGCACACTCAGCTTTGCTAAATTGCTTTCCAGCACTTATTTTTTTGCGTGAGTAAATTTATTTACTTATTCTACTTTTTTTCCTCTCTGTTCAGATCATCCTATGATGAATTTTCTGTTACACATGTGGGTGTATCTGTATATGTATATGAATGGACAGAGTACACTGTAAGTATACTTAATTTCCCTTAGATAATGGATGTATCGTGAATTTATTTATGCGATAAAATTCGAATATGCAACGAATAATTGGCATTGAAATTAAGTTGAAATTTATTCACTATCTAGAATTTTTGATACTTTTGAGAATTCGATATCAATTCAAGATTCAATGCATGTGAGATTGCATAAAGAAGTAATCAAATTTCAATTGTTTTTAGCAATCGAATAGATAAAAAGTCATTATTAATAAATATATTTTTGTTTGAAAATAAATATGTTTATAAACTCAGCAATTTACCCATAAACAGAAAATTCAGGAAGTATTCTACACTCTGTCTATGAAATAATATTCTGTTTCTATCATAACAGCGATTGGGTTCACTGAGGGAGATAGCGGTAAAAAATTTTGAAAATATATTGTGACAATTGGAAACATTTAATACACGCAGAGCGATATTTGACATGAATAATTATTATCACGCAAAGATAGTAGGTACATCTATATTAAAATATTGACGTAAAATATTATGTGCATTTCAAACTTGTGTTGCTATCTCAATACAGCAATATTCAGTGTAAAAAAAAATTCTCTCCACATAAGATTTTTAACCTATTGATATGTATTATTATTCATAATATAAATACATAGACATTAAACTATGATATATTTTTTGTCATACATATGTAAAACTGCATCGGAGTTTAATATGTATACATAGATGGAGAAAACTATAAATATGAAATGAAAAAAATATACCGTTGAATCACAATTGTGTGAGGGATAGATAGATAGGTATACTTTGGCTATTGCAATAATATCAGATTTTATTCTCGCAATTTTCTTTTTGTATAAAAGTATTATTACAGATAAATATATAGGTGTCTTGTATATAGGTATTGAAGAAATTATTATTGGTTCCTAACATTGCCAAGACCCCTCTCCACAGAATCGATACTTTATTCTCCTATCCCCACTTCACTTCCTCGTCTGATGTGAACAGGAATAATTTATAAGCATTATTCACGCCTGCCTTGCCACTTTTGCCGCAACAACGACAATGTTCTATTGTGAACACATAGGGTGTAACGTAGTTGAGTATGGTCGCCGTGAGGGAGTTTCAACGTGACACAGGGTATGTGGATGCATATTCTTCTCACTGCAGATCATAGTGATCTCTTGATTTTCAAATGTCCCCTCTCATCTGCCCGTTTAAATATTTGCTCCCTTAGTTATACAATATATATATATATACATATTTTATCTGATGATTACAAATGTACTACTACCGCAATACTAATCTGCATCAATTAATAAAAAAGAGAGGGAAAGCCAATAAGTTTTAGTGTGCATTCATGAAATGTAAATGAGAAAAACAAATTTATTATTTTCGCAACATTAATAAAATACTTATCCCTATTTATTATAAAAAATAATCATTAATCTCCAACTATGATTTTACATATATTTATACTTGTACAAAATGCAGATATTTATAATTAGTTTGGTTAAATTTATATAATTAAATACAGTTTTATTAAACATATGTTGCTGTATGAAAACTAACGCAGAGTACTGAATATCGTTGTAAATATATATACCTTGGTAAAACGCAATGACTCAACGATCTACGAAATGACTTGGCATTTTGTGAAACTGATTCTCTCCCCTCGCGTACACATATATATATATATATATGCACATGTGAACGCACGGCAGTGGCAGGACTTGGCCGAGTTCAATTGTATACATATATATATATTTATATATTTATATATGTGCACATGTATGTAAACCGGACAGATTGTAGTGTGTGTGCAAACGTCACGAGTATCATGACGGTCAAGGGATCTATTTTATATCGATCTGTATAGATAGTTTATACATTTTAAATTACAAAAGGTCCAAAATTACAATGCGGAAATGAAATAAAAGTATAGTTCCCATGTCAACATAATAAAACCGAAAACTATTTGGAAAATAACCGACATTACTATAATTTATATAAAATTATTAAAGGGACCATGTTTATATCTTTAAATTATAGTATATATATATTATTTTATTTTTATCGGTTGATAAATTAAATAAATTGACATTACATTCTCTCAATTCCTTCATTCATTTCAACTTCACTAGAATTATTACCATACATATATGCTATCCAATAAATAATATTCATAACGATATTCAAAATTATATGTAAGACGGTTAAAAAATGTCTGTTAAAAGGAAGATTGTTGATTTTGCAAAAAAAAAATATATATATATATATATATACATTTAAGAATATACCGTAATAATGTCTTGCTATATAGAATTGATGGTATCCATAGAGGCAGTAGGGCTGGATCCAGAATCCCAATTTAGAACAGGGGTTGGCCTGAACTTCACAAGGGTGGGGAATAGCCATGAGAGAGGGGAGTATTGTGTATAGAGTAGCGAGAATAGTTACCTCGAGCGCTGTTGAGTGAAGCTGCTGGAGGGAAAGCGGTAGCTGGACCGTCATTGTCAGACGAGTTTGTGCCGAGCTCACAAGCTGTAGCACTTGACGTATACGCTTATTCTTTATCTTCATTTCATATAATATAAAGTTTTGTAAATAATAATCATGAATATCTTCAGATGTTGTGTTAAAGTTGCAAAAATGATTTAATCATTCACGAATCACAATTAATAATAATAATATAAATAAAAGCGTGAAAAAAGAGTAAGAGTGAATGCAATTAAATAATAGAATTGAAAGTGGTTATAGGAATTAGAATAAAGTAAAATGAAATGATGAGTGATGAGTAGAGTTTAATTGAGTTGAAAAAATGATAGAGTGAATTGTGTGTGTGGCTATTGCAATTGCAATCGACACAATCGACGCAAGCGTATAAAAAAGTTTCCGCACCTGCCGCAACGCTTTTGGGGCGCCACTCACATGTTGCATGTATGCCGGTTATCCATCATGGTTGCGGATGCAGACCAACTCTGATTGGTTCAGTGAAATCACGTGGTATGGTAATTGGTGTGTGGTGGGCGGGAACCGGCTGGCTTCATGTGGTGTTCGCTACATGTATGAAGTTGCGCGTCTCACATCGTGAAAGATCGCGAATTCACCGATGAAGAAGTTAGTTCAGTGAGTGGCTAAATTTCATACGTACAGTGATCATTATCGTTACAATTTACATGGCAATATATTTGTCGAAAAATCATATTGTGTTGTGAAACAAACTACAAACATCCTGTAAAATGGAGTAATACCCAAATGTTAAGTGTTGTGTTAGAAATACCTTTGTAATTAATTATGCGCTGTTATTATACACAGTTGTTTCTAATTCCGCAAGTATTTATCAATTAAAATAATTAGTCTTTAAATGAATAATAATTGTGAACTAAATATTGGTGTGTTGAAATAACTTAAATGAAAATATGAGTTCGTTTCTAATGAATCCATCTACAGCGGGTGGATATCACCAGCAACATCAACAACCGACAGTTCATCATTTAGCTGCTACGTCTGTAGTGGTTGATCCAAAATTCCCACCCAGTGAAGAAGAATACAGTCAAAATAATTATATTACATCGGCTGGTTGTGATTTTTTTGGTGGAAATCATCATTTAAATCATCCTCAATCGCATCAGCTGCAATACGGTTACCATCAGCATCATCATCAAGCGACATCCACGCCTTATGGCGCACCATCTGCTGTGCAATTGAATGGCGGATATACCGGCTATGGTGGATACTACGGTCCACACCATCCACATCATCAAGTACATGCCGTCCACCATGGAAGTCTTCATCCCCATCATCATCATGCAATTGGTGCACTTGCTATACCACCAGAGGCACAACAACCGCCGCTCACATGCCCAACATCCATACAAACTCAGCATCCTCATCAACAACAACAACAACAACAACAACAACAATCTTCGCAACAACCGCCACAACAGCCCCCACCGCCACCACCACCACCACCACCGCCACTGCCACCACCACCATCATCATCATCGTCTTCATCCACTGCTTTATCACCAAGTATACTGACAAATCACATGCATTCTTCAGACACCCATCAACAACATCAGCAACATCAATCACAATCGCAGTCCCAACAATCACAACAACATGAAAATAATCCGTGCAGTCCGACGAGAGGTAGTTCTATGCATAGAGATACTTCGCCGGATCTTCAACAGACCAATCAACATCAAGGACACATACGAAATTCACATCATCACAATGACGTTTCTGATCAAGATGATATTGATGATGATCCGATAACAGATGGCTCACCTGGAATGATGGACGATGATGAAGACGAAGATGAAAACGGCGATCGAGTTGTTTATCCGTGGATGAAAAAAATACATGTTGCTGGTGTTGGTGAGTAATACTGTTTGTTATATTGTATCCAATTACGTTATAGTATTGAGACAATTTGTATCAATTTAAGTTGTGTGATGGTAGACTTTTAAAAAGGTACCTACACATAGCTATATTTGTGTTATTATTGATATATAAACAAGTTGTAATGCGAAACGAATTTCGGTATTCATTAAATTTTGTAATACATAATACTTGAATGAATCAAACATTATTCAAGTATATATTGTATATCGCTACATGCACATTGTTGTCATTTTTCGTCATTATGCCTTTCCAAATATCGAGGATCATCCTATTATGGGAAAATCGTAGTACCTACACCATACACATCGAATCGCAGGATTTATGTCTCCTCGTATATTTCTATGGCACCATAGCACTCCCCCCAAATTTAAAATGTCTAAGCGACGGACAACTTATGGACCGCAATTTATCTTAACACCTCTCTCATCTTCACCTGTTAAACAGGCGCTCAAGTGCTATTTCCTTTTCAACAGTAACCTGTATGTTACATTTAAAAAACATGTCATTTTATCATTCCCAAATGAGTTATAAATTCAACAAGTTTCTCGTCAACATTTTAGATGTTAATCAGTTCATTAATATCATGATATTTGACATCTTTTCGCAAATCATTTCTATATATCATCATTTGAAGAAATCTATTTTTTAACTGGGTTGGTGTTTTCAAAAACAACGCTTCATTTAAATATACTCTAATGTGTAAATTCTTGATTCGCCTAAGGAGACTTGGACTAATGGTTTAGAAGATTAATGTCAATTGGGTACATAAATTACAGTTTATTAATAAAATACTAACAATAATACCGTGCACCATGTGCAATCCCTTCATCTCGAATACATATTTAATACTAGGTCTCAGACTTCCTTACGTTTATCTATCTGTTTGAGGTAATCTCAGAAGTTGCTACACCAATTTTTACTTAATTCGATACTTGTCTCATCAATTTGTCTACAATACACCGTAACTTTGTCACTCATAGCAGCTTAGCCAGAAAATAAAATGTAGGGTTTTACGATAACAGCCATTTCAGTTGACCGTAAAAATTGAATCCTGGTCAAAGTCTCATAACACAGCTAGCAAAACTATAAAAATGCGTTTGTACACGGTTGGTGCTTATAGGTTTCACGTTTGGGACGATGGTATGTGCGGTCGAGAATCCGACAATCCGCCGACGGTCACCGCAATCATTCCTATGAATGCTAAAACTGGTGACCATAGTGTTTTGACTATATTTGCATAGCACGTTAAATGGTCGAGCGGAGAACTATGTAGAATGCTTAGGCACAGATTCCAAATTCCATGTATTTATGTTACATTACTCCGCAAATGATACAAGTTATCATATGAATTAATCCTAATCTGTGTTGTCTCCGTTAAAATAACAACCATTTGAAGCACTGCACATTCGGTAACGTCTCTTCCACTCTTCGAAGTACTTCTCGTAGGTACTTTCTGGGATGGCTTTCAGTTTTTACGTCGAATTTTGTTTGATGGCTTCAATGGACTCAAAACAATTTTCCCAAAGACGTAATTTGAGTTTGGAAAACAGGAAAAATCACGAAATGCCATATCTGACAAATACGGTGCTTTTGGTCAATTAAATTTGCTGAATTTTCACTCAAAAATTCCGCCACAATATTGGCTTTGTACGGAGACGCATTATTGCGGTGATCAATCCATGAATTTGTGGTCCATAAAATGGATTTAATTTTTGAATTTTTGATGTAAAATCATATGTACGCTCTCGCGCCATATGTTGAATTGATTGATTGTCTCTTTCAAGCTCTGTTTATCGGCCCACAAAATTTCCTAATCAATTCAAAATTTAATACAAATTCATTGATCAATATTTTGGGTCATTGTAAAAATCGACGAACACTGCAAACCTCCGGCTGGACTGACTCAATTACCTGCTGTAAACAAATGAGTCGACAAAGCACATTCAAACTTAGTATCATAATTAAGGACAGTCCTACCAACCCGAAAGACAATTTATATGGTTTCCTAATGAGTGGAAGATTTGAATGAGAAATTCCCGATACTTTCGTGACAGGGTATATAGGATATATGTACCATTTGCGGCCAGTCCTCATTGTATTGAAATATATCAAGGCGATTAATATTTTTTTACCGATAATGAGCGGAACAACAGTTCAGGAAGATATTTCAATAGTAATCTATCTAAAATTTATTTTATAATTTCATAATTTTTCGGCTTTTCTGCTAATCATACGGCAGTTTATGCCTTTGACAGTGGTACTGATCAGTATCTCGGCTCGATATATGTCATTCTGTTAAATGATATGACATTGAATATAACTAAAATGCTTAACGTGGCCACAAATGATACATCCACCCTATTTAATTGATAATATGAATGAAGGCTATGTCAATGTAGAATAACCCATGCATGTATATAGATCTCTCTATTCACATCATACAGAAGAAATTTTTCACTATGCATAAAATATTTACTGTGTTCCTAAACTGGACGACCATTTTCCTATATGCGTTTCTACGATTGACATGAACATGAAATTTCACTTTGTTATGGCAGCATTGAAGATATACAAAACGTATGAAATCCATGTCTCATCTCATTCATTTCGCTTTTATCTTTCGAGACATTGGGTCTTGACTGGTCACATAGTTATGGCACCACTTATTGTTCGCATGTCTGTCAAAGTATTTCTACCACGTCGTGTAAAACAAGGACAGAGTGGATGGGTAGCCATGTTGTTCCAATCTCCGTAGAACTGCTTCACTAACATATTTCATCCATATACAATTCTATACATTCTACTGTTATTACCTTCTTTGAAACCCTTGCTTCAGTATCATGAACAATAATATGAAAAAAAAAAAAAAAAGAATAAATTAGTTATTTTTTTTTCACATCACACGCACAATTGTCACTTACAATTAGGTGAATTATAATTGTTGATGACATTACAAAGTCATTTACTCAAAAGCATATAAATATAAACGTATGCTCATATAGTTATCATTTTTGATTTTATTCCTATTTACTTATTTTATTTTTGTTTCTCTCCTATTATATGATTTACAGAGTTCGATTATGATTTTATGTGGATTATAGGACTGATATTTCAAAGGTCTTTTTCGCAATTAATCATTTAATACGCTTTGTATCTCATTATATAAATATATATATTATTGATAAATCATAATTATATTCCATGATGAAAATGCTGATAATATAATTATATGGAAAATATGGGAAATATTTTATAGTTTTTTCTTTTTTTTTTTCATTGGGTACAAAGTAACAATCATTTGCATTATATTTATATCTAAATGTTCACTCTTGCAACCAGCTATTGAAAATCTATTAATTGTTAATACCTTGAAGATATCGAAGCGCTGTGATGAAAGATGATAATTACACAACTGCGTCAATAAAAAATATAGTTAAAGTTATCGATCATCTTGAAAATATTTGTTGGATATTTTAGTCACGTTTTCTCTATATTGAACTGATATACGTGTCGCATCAATATATATTGTAATGAACATTTTCAGTAACTGAACGCATTTTGCCGAATCTGATTTCATACTGTGAGATATTAATGAGTGGTTATTTTCATATAGAATCGTGGCAATGATGTAAATTGTTATCACGATTCATTGCTGCAAGGGGTGAATATTGAGTTCTATTGGTTGAACAGATTCAGGTAACAATTCGCGAATTTAATCATATTATGTACAACGGTTTCATATGTAAGGTAAAATGGTTTACAACGGCCCACATTTTGAAAAAAACTTGTAATTTCAAAATATGTCATGTATTTCAATGTGTTATTTCATGAATGTGCGTGCAACATGCATACATTGTTAATGATGTTTGTCTATTAAAACTGGTGGAACGAGTGGTCCATGTTTGATTCAGAAGGTGGACTTTAATGCAGTGGGGCGTTTTCCTCGCTGTGACGTATTTAACCACTTTACCCTATAACAATAATTTACAACACATTTTTTTGTGTTTATATGTTAATCAGTCAATGAGTTAATTAGCATGATATTATTGGAAACAATGTATTTCGAAAATGGAATCGCGTTCGTTGCCATCACTTTGTATTATTTCCCAATAAGCCTTTAATTAAAAATGAGATATTTCAAGCCTGACATACATGAGAAGTGCATGTGAACGAATATTCGCAATCATTGATTTGCCAATGAACCATTATAAATACCAGAATTATGAACAAAAAGAAACCAAATACATCATAAATGTATACTTGTCATAATATTTTACAGCGAAACGATTTATTATTTATAATATTGACATGATATATCAGTATTTATAACAACAAAATCTAGAAATGGACATTTTTTTTGCAGCAAATGGCTCTTATCAACCTGGAATGGAGCCAAAACGGCAGAGGACAGCTTACACGAGGCACCAAATACTTGAGCTCGAAAAAGAATTTCACTTCAATCGATATTTAACGAGACGACGGCGAATAGAAATAGCTCATATGTTAGTATTATCAGAGCGTCAAATCAAGATTTGGTTTCAGAATAGGCGAATGAAGTGGAAAAAAGATAATAAGCTGCCAAACACAAAGAATGTAAGGCGAAAAAATGCCAATGGCCAGCCACAACTGACAAAGGTGCCAAAGATGTCTGGTAACCGATCAAAAAGTGGCAGTGGAAATAATAACAATCAAAGAAAGAATAATAACTCACCATCAAGTGGATTGGAGAGCAGTTTGGATGGAAGTATTGGCCTTGATTTGGTCGATGTACATGGAGTAAACACTAGTGTTCCGCATGCATCACATTCAAACTTTCAAGGTCATCAGCATCCATTAGCTCACCTTCAAGCCCAGCTGAGTCATCAACACATGGGCGGAATGATAGAAGGTAGTGGTAGTTCCTTGGGGCATATGAGCTCTGGTAATATAAGCCCTGGTAGCCCTCCAGGACTGTCTGCAACACATCCAGCACCATCACCAATTAAATCTGATTATGGACTCACGGCACTGTAACAGTAAACACTAAATATATGATTAAATTCTCTCTACCATTTTTATTCGACAATTTGTAAATTTTACAATTTTACCGAGTTTATTATTACAATATTCAACGTCGTACAAAATGTTAATCATAAAAAATACAATGACATGAAAATCATTATTGGAAGATATATTATGTGAAATATTATTTATGTGTTTACTGCGGGAGAAAAAATAAAATTGTTCAGGCAACTTTCGTGTTTACGTGTACATAGACATTTTTATTCATAAACATCAAACTCATTGAACACAGCGCTACAGCTATTAACGAAAATGGTTAATTAGAATAACCGCAGGAGTTTATTGTATAGGTAATAATATCTAGTATCTAGATGTCAATGCTCACGAAATTATATGTGGATAAGCATAAAACAGTAATTTCTTATATCAAAAATATGGAACAATGGACCAGATTTTCGAGTTGTTTAATTTCAACTGTTTATGTATAATTTCATTAATTTAAATGTGCCATTTGATAAAGCGGTTGAGTTAAAAGAGTGTATTTAAATTGAAATAGGCAAATTAAAAATATTAAAGCTGAATTAATATTTAGAGAGAATAAAATGAATGAAATAATTACTTTACACTAATTATCAGGGAATTGTATTAAATTTAGATATTTACATATATGCAGTGTAATTTACACTGTATATTCATAAAATTTTTAAAAATTATCGTGAAACGACAATGGCGATACGTTTATTCAAACGTAAATCCAGATTAGTTATTGAATAAATGAGTCCGGGATGTAATATACAAGGGAAATTCACATATATAAATGCGACAGTTTACTTTCAATAATTTTAATCGTCCACATCTCTCATTCATAACTTTTGTCAAGTGCAAAATTTTTCAGCTCATTTTAATCTTTCGTCTTATAATTGTAAACAAATATTTGTACTTATTATCGATATTTACACAAACATGCAGACTAATTAGCATGTATATATATGAATGGGGGAATCAGAAGCCAATGAGTGTAAGTTAGTTTAACAAAAAATAAAATAAATTAGGTTCTTATGAAATTAGTCACCAAAAAATGACAACTCACGGAAATTTGATGATCCAACTTTTATTAAAGGATATCATAATTGAACATTTGAATACAAAAAAACGAAAACAAAAATAAGAAATGTAATAGTATAAAATCCAAAATTTTGAAAAAAAAACTGACTTAAGCTAAGTGAGCATGAAATTGAAAAAAAATCAGTCTATATAATCGCAATCATCACTATCATTGACACTTTCAGCTTCCACAATGTTTCTGTTGAAGTTGAAGCTGGTCTTCTCGTATTTACGGCTGGCAAACTCTTATAAAATGGGTGGTAGTACGGTGGAATATAGGTCTGTAAATCAAACATGTACTTCTTTTTATGGCCTTCGCAGATCTACAATTTGGATACGGCGGCTTGTGAATTATATTGACTAAATTGGGGGGGGGGGGGGGGGTCTTCCTTTTGCAGCAAGAGGCTTTGCAATATCAAGTTCATATAATGTAATATTATCTTGCAGTATTTCTTCATAGAAAATTGAATTTGGCATATTTTTATGATATCTAAGCCATTTTATGTTTCGTCAATTAACTTTATCTCCTTCGGTATTAGTTTTTTTATTATGCATCAAATGATCTAATGGTTTTTCATCGAGATAAATTCTTCTCTGTTCATTTTTGTTACCGAAAATGGATTGGTTTTTTTTCGCAGTTGCAACTAAATTCACTGAATCTCTGGGGCCATAAATAAATTGAGATGAATTTTCTTTATTTTCCGGAGTATATTCTGGTCCACTGTAAGTGTAAGGATCAATAACTAAAGACGAAGTTCAAATGACTTACAATAATTGACATACGAATGTCTGCAATTTTTATTTTATGGTCAAAATAAATTTCGCCAGCTGTTGGACTGCTACAAGGCTGCTGACTTGGGTACTTTGTGTACCAAAATTTTGGACATTGGAGCACAATTTATAGTAAACGCCATTTTGAAAAATATTGACTTATACTGATTAGCTTCTGAGCCCTCCAAATATATTTTCAATTTAAACAAAAATGTATATTTTTCCTCACATAATTATATAACGAAAATATGTAGATATAACATGAAAAAGTTTCAATAATATTCATCGACACTTCTTTCTAACTACAATTTTAGTGAACTCACCATTAATACTGTGCGCAATTCAATGAGAAAATAATATTGATCAATCATTCAATCGATTATAAAGTTGACATGCCCAATGAGTAAAAAATCAAATGATTTGTATGCACATTCGCTGTGACCATATACCAAAACAATACCATATAGATATACAAAATAGCATGTAAGATGACATAATACAAAAAAAAGTATCAAACATTGAAGTTCCGTGTGATTCAATGTAGTTATAGGATCATTGAGCGATAATACATGACTGGAATATTTCACAATTCAAGTCATTTAACGCATGAATATATATATATATATATATATATGTGTATGTATATATATTTCATTTGTAAATAAATCTGTACCATAAAAATATAAATACAATGATTTAATCTGATACAATGCATTTGTTTGTGCAAATATATGACCATATGAATCAATACTACCTATACACTGAGAGATTTATTCATTAAATATTGTTGTGTTAAAATAACAGAAGGGAATAATTACAAAATATTGATGAGAAATAATATATCAACACTTTGAATTATTATAAACACAGTAACAATTCCACAATTCTCATCCAATTTTCACTATCGTTGTAGTAGATAATGATGCTGTTCACCAATTATTTTCTATCAATTTTCTATTATGACTTTCCATTGTTATTTTCACATAACAATATTTATTGACAAATTATTTCTATTATAGTGTCGATATTGAAGACAAAAAAAAGAGTACAAAAACGCCAGCTTTCGATTTAGTTTACAGCTCAAAAAGAGGGTGGTACACTGCGGCAGCGAATAGGAGCCGCTGTACAGATACAACACCGCCCATGTGTGATGTTGGACACCGAACATCTGCTGATGAATCGTACCATCTTCTCTTATCCAATTCGCATTTATTTATTATCAATTTCTCAAGCTTTGGTTATATCTCAACTCAAACTAAAATATAATGCATAGCTTATTTTTCGATAAAATAATTTATACAATTATTCGAATAAAACCAAAACATTTTCTTTTCATATCTGATTTGGTAGTATAATGATATGTGCATCAACGATAATTTTATTTTAACTGTACTGGTGCGGGACAATCGTTAAATCTGCATGCCAACTTGTGTCTTGGATATGTGAAATGGATGATCATGCCATTATTCATGAATATACTGACGAGTTGCAACGTTCTCCTTGTACAATTCCACTGAATATTGTGAACCAAAAGTTGTAAGACTTGATTTCACCATGGATACGAGACGACGTGAGATTATATATAATAATCATGTATATACATATAGTGAACAATATTCAGTGTGAAATAACCTTGGTATTGATTTACGATCGATGTTGAATATTTCGGTGTTGATTTTGATACTATTACAATCATTGAAATATCATTAAACTGTTAAGTAAAGCAACTCACAGTGGCTCTTTGTTTTTTTTT
>CAJUYH010000157.1:149070-161994 GCA_910591685.1 Galerucella tenella | reverse complement strand
TTTTTTTTTGTATATGAATGGATTCACAGTAGATGGATTAACAATGAATAGTGTTGCGATGAAATCATTTCATGACAAAATAACATGTACTTATGTCAATTGAAATGCAGCGCTACCACTGTGGCGATCGCGCCACTATTTTTGTAACACCTATTAAAAGACAAAACAAACTTTCGAGTTTGGACTTTGATACGGACTATTTTAATGTGTACATATCACTATTCTATAGAAGGCAGACTTTGTTTTTTACTATTACAAATAGTATTTGAATAGCAGAGATTACAAACTTGATGGATATATAACTGAATAAAGTTCAATCATTAGAATCCTCAAATATGACACGACAACTACATTTTTCATGAGAAAGTGTCGGTAGCCATTAATAAATTAAACTAAAAACACCATGCAAGCAAAACAATACGAGTGTATCATCCGCCAACTTACACTTTGATATTTTTAACTCATTCTTTACACTTACTGAATCAATCAAAACGGATTTACTCCATTAATACAGGGAATTTCTATCCTCCTTGAATTAAACATCGATAGTTAATAATACTCAAAAATACAGAAATACATCATTTTAATTGCTCTATTCTTATTATTCTATTTTCGAAAAAATATCACAACGTTTTCACATGAAATGTTTTTAATTTAAGTTAGAGTACATCACCACGTCACCGAAATACACAGCTACCAACTAATAATAATATAGTGTGTGTATATAAAGGAGACGAAACTTGACACGTACGCGAGCCCATTACATGTAATTGGAGGGGATTAACGAGTCACGACTCCATTTATCAGGTTCTGTAATTACAAAGCATCCTCTCTTCGTAACACCAACATAATCCTCTCTTTCTCCCTTATACGCCATATCACTTTCTCTCACTCTCCCTCTCTCATCCTCCCTTTCTCCTTCATTCTTTCCCCAGAGCCCTTTTCGTTCGTCGCTCTGACATTTCGCTCGTCACCCGTGTCGCCGGGTGACTGACATCCCCCAAAGACAATTCCACATCTCAAACACACTGTCATCTGTACCTAAAGATAAGGTGATGTTTGCTGTCGACAAAATGAAATTAAACAAATGAACGTTGACAAAATACAATCAATGTATAATTAAAAATGGACAAAATGTTGTATAGACCCATAGACGGTGTATGGAAAATTAAATATTGGTGATAATTTTTTAATCTTACAGTATGATAAACAGAACGAATTATTTATAAAATAAAAATATAAAATTTAATATTGTATTATATATCTATACATATACATATATTTATCAGATGTTACGGTTCGAACGACGATTAATTAGCTTACAAGAAAATATATGACTCACTGTGGCGCTTGTCTGCAGCTGCACATTCATCGCGTTGGAAGACTAGTAGCTTTAGATACGTTCATGCTATATACAAGATGTCACCTAACGTGGGCGGTCCACCATGCATGACTACTCTGGATTCATTAAGAGTCGTGTTTTTAACCAAATCGCTTGGACGCGTATTTTTATCGTTGTCGGTCTGGATGATGACAGATTTACCTCCCAGCTTGGTATAGTAGCCAGCAAAAGCCTTGTTAGCAGACCTATATCGATGATATATATACCTGTCGTGTGAACGCGTCAATGAGTTCCACACTGCTGCTGTACTATATTGCCATTTGTGTTTTGTCCCATCATCCGTTACTATATACATATATATACATATTTTTTTCTTTTATCATTTTGCGAAAGAGACATTTTATCATGAATGCATCACGATGGTATGAGTATCAGTCATTGGTTATAAGACATATAAATATATTGCGTGAGTAAAAGGTAAAAGAACGTATGATGTATGCTTTTATATACACAGCGCACACATTCTTACAAGTTCATCATAGTGGCATAATAAAATTTCTCTTCTTAGAGGACATTTTTTATTTTATATTCCAACAATTTCCATCTTTTTATTTTTCATAATTTTTTAATGTGTACAATGATAAATATTAGATGTTTATAATGTAGAAAATTGCTATACACTTAAAAATTATAAACTTCAACACACTGCAATTGCACGATACAGTTCGATTCGTTCAGTTATGTTCGCTAATTCTTCTAGAAAAACTGCTATTTCAACGCAAGTTGCACTTCCAATTATTTATTGCAAATTTATTTAATTTTATTTACTATAAGCAAGTAGAATTGCGAATAAAAAAAACGACAACAATATATTTGAGAACCCGTTTGTTTTATTCAATAAATATCATATTATGAATTGGACAACACATTCACATTAAAAGAATATTTTGTCAAGATCGATGGACTTATCAGAATTGAAAAAGGGCGACCAGTCTTTATTTTACTGTCAATTGTTTTACAAAGCTTTTTTTCCTATTCATGAATAATTTTTAATGAATACTCGAGTATAATTCTCAAATAGTGCTTTAAAACTGACGCTAATTTTTAATGTAGAATTTTCTCTGTATACACATGCCACTACATTCCTCTATTATATTCACAAATATATTATGAAAATTGCATGATTGTAAACACGCATGTTCATGTAGCAACATGTACAGTTGATGTGAAAAAAAGGATCGTTGAATTTCAGTTAACTCCATAACTCCTACACTTTCTCTAAGCTGCGCTATAGATGTACCTACCTAATTTTGTTTTTTTCATTATACAACTGAATAGTGTTTGGATGTATATAAAATTGACGCAGTAGCATTACAGAGTCTGGTTGGAAACGGCGTTATTACATAGATGTAACTATATATATGAGAGCATCTATTGCCTGGTTGCTGCTCCCGTGTGCATCGAATATAAGGCACCGGCGCGCGCGCGCGCGCCCCACATATAAAGGTTTGGTTCGCAACCCGCGCGTTCATTAATCTTGATCCGATCAGTCGAGATAGCGGCGAGCTGTTTCGGAAACCGTCTCGCCCTTTCCCTTATACTCACCCTCTTTCTTCTCATCAACTTATTCCTCCAAGTACCAGTCTTTCTGCTTCCTCTCTGGCTCCTTTCTCGTTGGTTTCTGGCTTCTTTTTCTCATAGTTTCTCATCGTCTTTTCTCACTCTGTCTTATATATATATAGTTAGATACTTTTCAACCTCATGCCAATCTCCCGTCTTGATGTTCATTCTTTCTTTTTTTACCAATTTCTTTTCTCTATCGTCCAGTTGACTGAGAAACTCTTTTGATCCACGGAATATCGACGTTCAGACGCGTTCAATATAAATCACACATACATATCAAACACTCAATCATTAGTTTTATACATAGTGTTATATAATGAAAGTGATATGCTTCAATTCGTTACCAACATTGAGCGGCGATTATTTTCTTCAATAAGTTTTAATGGCTAAAATTGAGAGACAAATTAATCGATGATGATAATAATAATGTACAATTGAATATTACTATGAAGAAACGCTATAGAGTCCCATGCCAACCAATTGCCCATACAATTTGTTGGTGGTATATAGGGGAGAAAAAAAAACAACACCCAATACTGTTTAATACTGAATTCAATTTATAATGTTTCTAACGTTTCAAAATTTTATTGTCAATATTCGTCAGATAATAGTTTCAATACTTTGTGAGCTTTTCTTCATTATAGAAATAGTTAAACTCAATCTGTCCCAACTATCTTTGATAACTAATTAATATATTAATCGATCATTTAAAATGACGATTATATTATCAAAAGTATGTTCTTTTTGATGATTTATCTTCTCTATTGCGACTTTCTGCTCATTGACGACGTTCTGCTATTGTTGTATTACAAAAGTATAAATATACAAAGTTTCATACATATGTAATCTATATTCTATATACTAACATAGATTGTTCGCCAATCTCGACCTCTTATTATTCATTAAAATTCCCATTTCGCCTTGGAACACGTGATGGATTCCATTTTCAATTTAGCCAACTCCCGCTGTGTCCATGGGCATCGTCATGGAGTAGCAATGAAATTCCTCTATGGAATAGCAATGAGACAACGGTCGACTCTCACATCATTATACCAATATATCTGTATGTATACATAGCTATATATATATATATATATATGTAATGGTTTCACCTATCTATATATAGCGTTTTCGGAGCTCACGATTTCTTGAATCTCACCCTCTACGTATCATCACGTTAATCAATATTATTTACTATATATACACATATGAACTAAAAATACACTGACAATCTCCACCATTTTTATTTTCTATGATGTAAATAGAAGTTTTTTTTTATTTTTAAATATCACATTGCTCGATATTGTTTTTGTTGTATGAATGCTCTATAACAAAATAGACTTTTATAAATTCAAATGTTGAAACAGTTGATAAAGATCGGAAGTTTCCCTAACTGTCAAGTTGACAATTGTCGAGAGCGAGCATTAGCACTTCAGCCTTAATTAATCCTATGGAAGCTGTGTGTCGGTCACTCTCTGAATTCTTGATAATAGAAGAGGGTCAGGAAATTGGTTGAATGTAAAGGAATTATCGTCAATCATTTCTCATTTATTTCATTCTCTTAATAAAAAAAACCAGTATTTTCAATCACCACCATAAGTATATAATATCGTGTAAATTAGACCTATATGAAATAATAGTTTCACATATATCATTGAAATAACCAGCACCATCATGATAACTATACCACCAAACAAAATATATATCATCACTCAATTTGTTTTCCAACATAATTTTGTCAAGTCTTGTAAAGTTTTTATAATAGCGAAATGAGAATTATTAAACGTCATTGATGTGTCTCAACTGCATTGTGTAACTGTATTTATACCTACACCCGATATACTCAATAAATAGGGATGAAAATAATTTTCTTTTTTATTTTTTTTCTCTCTTACTTTTTGGTTTTTTTCATTAAGAATGAAAAAAATCATTATGTATGTCGGGGATAGCTGTAAAAATGAAATCCGTAGACAAGTTTTGTAATCGTGGACGGTACATATGCAGACGTCTCTCATGAGTTTCTGACAGTTGGAACGAGGGTTTCTCCCCGATACAATTAAGAATGAGAACCTGAGGTGCCGCCCCAAGCTATTTTATTGACGGTCCAGCATCCTGTAACAACGAACCACGCTATTGGCGACGGGTCTTTTGGGGTTCGATGTATAGGCAGGCCCCTTATTTTTTTTCTCTTTTTTCTATACGCCCTATCGAATATGAGATCATACGTGTAACATTCTGATGCCACTCTACTGCGTCGAGAATATAAAAAAAATTAAATTAAATTTAGCAATTATTACAGCATTACATTACCAATATTGTCAAATCACTATGTCAACTTCTATTTATACAAATATTGCAATACATAAAATTGAATTGTAATGAGCTCATAATATAAGACATTAATGAATATCTCGTGTTAAATACTGAATGTGGACTTTTGGTTAGTGTTAAAGATTCCAGACTTCATTTTAACTTTACCATCATCGTTGAAATGTCGATCATAATTATTGTCATTTTCACTCACAGAGGGAAAACAAAAATGAATAAAGTATCAATATGTTATTTCCTTTTTATTTTTACCACCGCCATTATTAGTGCTACTGTGATTCACTGTTTCTTTCTTTCTGTTTTTTTTTTTTCCTGCGAATAAAAAGTATGGGATGAACGACTAATAATGAAATAACACATGCTGTGGCTCTATTATATCTATATTGTAACAATAATCATTTTACATCAGTAATTGCAATATTGAACTTTTGTCCAGACTGATGATGAGAACATTTGGGTATTGATTGTGAAATCAAACTATATATAGGAAGCACAACTAATCAAAGCATAAAAATACATTTGGAAGATCCGAGTAATTTTTAAAATTGCTGAAAAAATAATTGCATTGACGTATACGTGTAGGATTTCCCTTAATTTTTATTTGATATTTTCAAGAAGGGAATGAATGCTGAATTGGTATGAGAGAAATACATTTGAAGAATAATGAAATATTTATTATTGATATTATTACACTGATTCTTTGTGATTTAATTCAATATATACAACAGTAATTGTCGGAGACTTGGTTTGTTACGTATAGAAATAATGTTAATGTCAATAACAACAGAATGTAAGGTATTATCGGTCCATGGTGAATTGCACGTACTGTCTTTTGACACGCTCATACACTAATTGCCAAGATATTAAAATTTTTTAATTTCTCTAAAATCAAAAATTTCTTAATTTCTTTTATTTGCTGGTGTATTCGATAGAATTTTGAAATAAACGTTCGATTCGATCCATACCAGCGTCGGTCGAATAATTGGTTTTAAAATTATTAAATTATATCTATGTGAACAATTGGTAGGTTAAGTATCAATCGAAATATATTATAACTTAAAATTGAATATATAAATCGTAAAAGCACTGATTTATAATTTGTAATATAGTAATATAGTTACGTATTGCAAAGTGTGAAAAAAAAGTTGGTTGCATACAAAAGTTGCATAAAGGCATTCGTGTAATCTCTATTCGTGACTTCAATGTATTTGATAAGGTTATTTTCAACAGATAATTTAGGTTAATTACGGTAAT
The DNA here is from genome assembly GCA_910591685.1 of Galerucella tenella. Lineage (NCBI taxonomy): Eukaryota > Metazoa > Arthropoda > Insecta > Coleoptera > Chrysomelidae > Galerucella > Galerucella tenella. Next base: position 155,447 of record CAJUYH010000157.1, on the reverse strand, counting down.
AATTTTTTAACTCCATTGTTCGAAGCGTGTTTTATCAACCGTATATAAGCGCTGACAACAGAATTCCTAAAGACTTCAAATGACAATATGTTTTTGAAAACTATTATAATTTTGCTTATAATTAGCCTAAAATTACCATCAACGTCGGCAATTCTTAAATACTTCAAAAAATCTAATAATGCATATTCAAGATTTGGTGTGTTGACAGCATACAAAAATATTGGTAACACTGATATTTCCGAATTCAAATTTAGAGGTATGTATGAATAATAAAAATGATGTAAATCGATGTTGTATTATTTCGACTACTCATTAATGATATTAACTCTGACATAATCAATGAATCAGGATGTGAAGCCGACAAAATTTGGATATTTGCGAGGCATGGCTCAAGGTACCCATTCAAGAACGGTATGCAACATTTATTCGCCAAGGCTCCAATAATCCAAGAAAATGTCAACTATAAGGCAGGGAGCGGTATCAAGGAGTGGAGACCATTATTTAACATGAGAAACTATGGGCAGTTGATGAAAACTGGACAAAAGGAATTATTTCAATTAGGAGAGCGATTTCGTTTGAGATTTCCGACAGTGATAAAGAAGAATTGCCATGACAAAGCTTTCCGAGTATTGCATTTTATTTATTATCACTTTGAATTTTTTGTACACATAAAGTAGTTTTTCAAATAATTCATTTTACTAGTACAAGAGTACCGATACCGATAGAACCAAAGAGAGCGCCAGAAAATTTGGATTGGGATTATTGGGGAAAGGACTCTTTAATAAATGCTGGCGAGAGGAATTGAAGGACAAACGCTTAGTGATGGAGGTATATATTCCATACTTATAATCACGTTAATTGAATGATATTATCATCGGTTGCAATCATTATAGTTTTCCAGTTATTGTCCGAAATGGAGAAATGACGTCTATAAAAAGGACGCATCCAGGATGGAGGAGAGTTTATTCAAACGGTCGAAAATTGTCCGTAAAATGTTAGATGCCGTATCTAAACGTTTTGGCTATAACTTTTCAATTAGTAAGAAAATATATAAAAGAAAATTATTGATTCATAATTGATAGTGGAACTGGTTTGAATACGGGCCCCATATTGTTATTGAAATATAGTGACTCCATGTTTTCACTTTTGGCCACAATTTTTTTTTTTACAGTTTGGGTAACCATCTATGATATAGGCCACCATAAAGCTTTATAGGTTATTGTTACAATACGAATTTTTAGTGTAGAAAATGTTCAAAACACGTACGTTCTCTTATTCAGACTCGATGTTACGAAATATCTCCCCCTCCCCCTTCCCCGAAAGAGCAAAATGAACATTATAAAACAAAAGGAATATTTTTTTCATTCTCATTATCGACGGCAGGCTCTCTATCTCGTTCATTCCATTTTTTCATTGGATTTTTTGGATTTTTTAACCCTGAAAAACGATTTTAAATGTACGCCGTGGACCTAATATGGGCTTAGACCCATATTCCGAATATCACGTATGTTACTTTAAAATATAAATAAACAGGCGACGAACGAATGATCATTGATGTGGGCAATGGTTCGTCTCCATATTACACAAGAGTTGAGCCTATATTCGGACCAGTTCCGCTATACTATAAAGTTTATGTTCCTTCAAAAATTATCAATATAACTTTTGCAGAACAAGTTGAACTTATTAGTAAAATATGTGCTTACGAAACAGCATTTTACGATGGTAAGAGTACATCACCCTGGTGCAACATGTTATTACCCGACGAATTCGAAATTATTGAATATATGAATGACTTATATTCATACTGGGTTCACGGTTATGGTTATCCAGTAACATATCAACAAGCTTGTCCAATGTTGGAAGATATGCTCCAATTCCTTGAGTATGATTTTCCCCACAATTAATATTGAATCCGTTACATACATATATATATTTAAATGTAATTGATATATAAATATGATACTACAGCTCTGACAATGACAGAAAACTTATGGCATACTTTGGACATGATACGATAATGTGGAAAATCGTGGCGCTTCTTGGAATTGCCAATGATAAACGTCCATTGCTGTCTGATTCAACCAGACTAATAAAAAATCGCAAGTGGCGATCTAGTCTAATCTCTCCATTTGCCGCAAACATCGCTTTTGTCTCGTATAAATGTGGTACATCTAACGAACCGAGAATTCTTTTTCTTCATCAAGAACGGATTGTTACACTTCCGGGATGTCCGGCGAAGAAGCCGTGTCCTATTAATACAATGAAACGTTTTTATCAATTTGGTAAATGTGAGTTCGAAAAGTGGTGCTTGTCATAAGTGAAATACTTGAAACATAACTCAATCAATATTGTTATTATCTTATTATTATCGGCCAGTGTAGAGGATATTGAAGAAATATATAATAGATATAGCACCGATAGTGAATATCCAAAGTTGTTCTTTCTAAACCCAGTTTCCCATTTTTAAATGTTGTTCATAAGTCTACATAAAACTTCAGAGCCAATTGATGCTTAACAAAAATATTTGGCACATAAGAGAATCATTGCATACGTACGACATAATACAGTATCGACATCGGTAGCGAAATTACATTGAAGATTGTTTTTAACAACTCACCAATGTTATTTCAACAATAGAATTTTTAAAGAAATGTATGATTGTAACCGTACCAGAATTGGTCAAATAATCGATACTAAATATATTAAGTTTGGAATATGAGAAAATTCGGTAGGTTTTGTGTTAATTGAGATATCCTAAGAGCAGTTATTTATAGTTTGTAAATATATGTCTGCTTATTTCATATTGTATAGTTTCGTAACGCAAAGTGTGACAAAAAGTAGGTCACACACAAAAGTTTCATAGAGACCTTCATACCACCTGTATTCGTGACTCATATGTATTTGATGAGGTTATTTCCAACAGATAATACAGTTTAATTAGGCCAATTGTTTTCTAACGACATTGTTCGAAGCGTGTTTCATCAAAGGTATATAAGCACTGACAACAGAATTCATAAAGATTTAAGATGACAATATGTTTTTGAACACTACTGTCATTTTGCTAATAATTAGCCTAAAACTATCATCAACGTCGGCATTTCTTAAATACATCAAAAAATCTAATAATACATATTCAAGATTTGGTGCGCAGACAGCGTACAAAAGTGTTGGTAATGCCGATATTCCGGAATTCGAATTTAGAGGTATGTATAAATAATAGAAATAATGTAAATCGATGTTGTATTATTTCGGCTACTCATTCATAATATAAACTCTTATATAGTTAATGGATCAGAATGTGAAGCTGATAAGATTTGGATATTTGCAAGACATGGTTCAAGGTACCCACTCAAAACGACTATGGAACATATATTCACGAAGGGTCCGATAATCCAAAAAAATATTAATAATAAGGCAGGGAAAAATATCAAAAACTGGACACCATTATTTAAGTTGGACGACGTTGGGCAGTTGATGAAAACTGGAGAAAAGGAATTATTTCAAATAGGAAAAAGATTTCGTTTGAAGTTTCCGACAGTGATAAAGAAGAATTGCCATGGCAAAGCTTTCCGAGTATTGCATTTTATTTATTATCACTTGGAACTTTTTGTATACATAAAGTATTTTTTCTTTAATTTCATTTTATTAGTACAAGAGTACCGAAACGGAAAGGACTGAACAGAGCGCCGAAATATTTGGTGAGGGATTATTGGGAAAAAGACGCTATGACAAATGCTGGCGACCTGAGTTGGAGGACAAAGACTTAGTAATGCAGGTATATATATTCCATACAATCAATCGAATTAATTAAATGATATTATCATCCTTTGCAATCGTTATAGTTTTCCAATTATTGTGCGAAATGGTTGAATGATGTCTTTCAAAATGACGAATTCAGGATGGAGAAGGAAAAATTCAAACAGTCGAAAATTGTCCGTCAAATGTTAGATGCCGTATCTAAACGTTTTGGCTATGATGTTTCAATCAGTAGGAAGATATATAAAAGAAAATTATTGATTCATAATTAATAGCGAAACTGGTTTGAATACGGGCCCCATATTGTCATTCAGATATAGTGACTCCATATTTTTACTTTTAGCCACAATTTTTTTTTTTAAAGTCTGGGTAACCATCTTTGGTATAGACCACCATAAGACTTTATGGGTTATTCTTACAATATGAATTTTTAGAGTAGGAAATGTCAAAACACGTACGTTCTCTTATTCAGATTCGATGTTACGGAATATCCCCCCCCCCCCCCCCGAAAGAGCAAAATAAACATTATAAAAAAAAAGGAATATTTGTTTTTTTTTCATTATCGATGGCAGGCTCTTTATCTCGTTCATTCCATTTTTTCATTAGATTTTAAAAATTTTTTAACTTTGAAAAAATATTTCAAATGTGCGCCAGGACCTCATATTGGCCTGATCCCATATTTCAAATATCACATGTCTTACTTTAAAATATGAATAAACAGACGACACACATGGCCCATTTTCGGACCAGTTTCTCTATACTACGATAATCTTCATATTCCCTCGGAAATGATCAATATAAATTTTACAGATGATGTTGATCTGGTTAGTAAAATATGTGCGTACGAAACAGCATTTTACGATGGTAAGAGTACATCACCCTGGTGCAACATGTTATTACCCGACGAATTCGAAATTATTGAATATATGAATGACTTATATTCATATTGGGTTCACGGTTATGGTGACCCAATAACATATCAACAAGCTTGTCCAATGTTGGAAGATATGTTCCAATTCTTTGAGTATGATTTTCCCACAATTCATATTGAATCCATCACATACATATATATTTTCATATCTAATTAATTACATGAATATGATATTTTAGCTCTGACAATGACAGAAAAGTTATGGCATACTTTGGACATGATACGACAATGTGGAAAATCGTGGCGCTTCTTGGAATTGCCAATGATAAACGTTCATTGCTGTCTGCTTCAACCAGACTAATAAAAAATCGCAAGTGGAGATCTAGTCTAATCTCTCCATTTGCCGCAAACATCGCTTTTATCTCGTATAAATGTGGTACATCTAACGAACCGAGAATTCTTTTTCTTCATCAAGAACGGATTGTTACACTTCCGGGATGTCCGGCGAAGAAACCGTGTCCTATTGATAGAATGAAAGAATTGTACGCATATGGCAAATGTGATTTTGAAAAGTTGTGCTCCTCATGAGTGAAATACTTGTCACATAACTCAATTAATATTGTCATTAACTTATTACTATCGCCCATTGTAAAGGATATTAAAGAAATATATAATAGATATAGCACCGATAGTGAATATCCAGAGTTGTTTTTTCTAAACCCATTTTCCCATTTTTAAATGTTGTTCGTAAGTCTACATAAAACATCAGTGCCAATTGATGCTTAAGAAAAATAATTGGTGATACAATTTATACTTGCGATCCCTATAATATTAGTATTCTATCCAAATTGAAACGGATTCTTGAAAAATTGTAATAATTTCATTTGAACATACGAGAACCATTACATACGTACGACATTAGACGGTATCGATATCGGCAGCAAACTGACACTGAAAGTGCTTTTTAACAACTCACGAATATTATTTTAACTACTGCAACCGTGATAAAATTAATACTTACTATAAGGCCACACCAAGGCTATTTTACAGTAGATATTTTTGCGATATAAACGTGAATGGGCAGTGTTAAATTTCAATCTTGATTAACACACGAATGGTGTTAAGTTCAGTAGATAAAAAAATCCAATGTCAATCAGTTGCATTTACAGTGATTGATGTTACAAAAAAGTTCTTATTGATCCATATTAATAGCACAACATTTAGATCAGTACTACTACGTGTTGCTTTGTATCCGCAAAATAATATCATTGCGACTAATTTACTCTCTATTCTTGTAAGAAATTAACAAATCACACAACAATATTGAAATGAAATAAGATCTTATTAATTATTATCACTCGAGTGATAATAATTTTCACCAACTCATCATTGTTTATTTGAACATTCATCATATTATAATAAAATATATCATGAAAATTCACAGCAAACTACTCAATGCCAATTTCAAGTTCACACTGAAGCTATTTATAAGACTAAATATTTTTCACTGTATACATTATTCCAAATGATAATAGTCCTCAATCCTAACATATAGTGCGTGCAGTCGATGGGACACAATATATAAAGAAGAAAAGAGAAATGTGAAAAGAAAATGGTGAAAGAAAAAAAATAGAAAAGTATATATATATATAAATATATATATACATACAAACTTGTATATATAAGTATAGTGAGTAGAATGGTCGCGAAAAGAGTTGAGAGAAGAGAGGTATATATATATATATATATA
>CAJUYH010000157.1:85756-148970 GCA_910591685.1 Galerucella tenella | reverse complement strand
TATATATATATATATATATAGAGTGTATGTCAAAGAAGGATGGACAATGAGAAAGAAGGGGAGAATACGATGCAAGGCTTTACAAAATAATCATTAATCATGGCGGTGTCATGGCTATATAGCATCGCGTCAGTCGCGTTACCTTACAGAAAATATATATATATATATATATTATAGCCGGTGGTGGTATGAAACTTTGTAGAATATGCTCCCGGTATCCTATGCAACTATATATATTTTCGCATCGTGCGTCACAGTAGGACCTCGCTACTCGCTCTACACCTCATGCATTCACCTTTTAGTACATCGTTATTCACAGTGTTGAATTCATTTCTATTGCATTCTTATTATATGCATTAGTACACCCACGCAATACTGATACCATCAATACATTACTCATTCATTAATATAGCAATATTTTTTTATTGAATGTTTAATAATTTATAAGAATAAGGCAGAATTTTAGGGAATTGATAGATATTCCTGGTAATTTTTATCACGTTAAAATACGTTATATATCATTTGGAAATTATATCAATAGTGTTTTGGGCCAGTTCGGAATTCTGATCTCAATGAAACATTGGAAAATTATTGGTATATCACTTAAAAGTTACTATATATCCAAATTAAAATGATTTTGGTCTGACCTCTATCTCGAAAACGTCGAAATATGCCAGAGTCACTCAACATAACATTTCGCACGATTACAATAGTTTTATATTCATTGCACGATGAAAAATACGAAGGGAAGATTGACTAAATGTAGTGTACAGATTGAAGTGAGTGGAATTATATAAGACTGTACGTGATGATACGTATAGAAAAAACATGTCAACAGCTAACAATACGTAGAATTTGCAGAGACAAATTTACATTCCTGGTGTTGATATAAGAAGAAGAAGAGAAAACGTGAAAACGAATATGACGCGACGGAATGAATCGAATGAATCGACAAATTAAAATGATGTCGGGGAAGTTATTTGAAATTTAAACAATCTTGTAGTGTACTATATATAAAAGCTGGATGGACAACTGACATCAAAATAATGTTTGGAAGGCAATGAAATGAATCAATGATAAAGTGTTGAATGAATAACAATTCCAAGAATTTTGGGATTATTTTCTGAATGAGTGAAAGTTCATTTTCATTACACATAATAGACAAAACAGTTGAGTTCTGTCATAATTATAAATAATGTATGCAATTCAATAAATTTAATTCCAATTCAGTGATACAAATAAATATAGAGGTCAAGTATGAAAAATATATTGTATTAACACTAAATTTATCAGCTGTTGAAACTGATATAAGTGTCAATAACAAAAATTATATCTGTTACGAATATATATAAAATAATATAAAGTTTATAAAACTGATTCTTTAGTTATAGCTACAAAAGTCATGATATCATTACGGAAAGAAAATATTACATGCAGTAGAAATTTTGAATTTAAATTGCGAGACGAGTAATTTTGACTGGTCTGGTAAATCTAGTGTTAAACAAAATAAAACTCCCATACGTGTAGTTAAAACATAAATTGAAAGGATAGTTCAGTTTCAAGCCCTCTATTGGAATATTATAAATTTTATGTTTACCATAAGAGCTGTGAGTCGACGAATGATATATTAATATTCATCCACAACGAGCAGATGGTAAGATAGTTTGCGTCATGATCGATATCTTACGAATAATTATTTATGAAATTTTAAATGACGATGGCTATTATACACATTTCATACTAGCAATGATTGTCAGACAATTAAAAATTAAAACACGAATTTTATGAATTCCATACACTTAACAATTTTCGTATAACTTTCGATTATTTCAATGATAATTCATATCCTTGTCATGCTCAGTTCTAAAAATAGCTTGTATTTCTTTCTATTTCAAATTTAAATAAATTATTTCTTTGATATTGAATAAGAACATTAAATGTTCAATTACATATCAAAACAATCTGAGAATCTATTTTATTATAATTATTTGAATGCTACAAGATATACGGATACTTACTGAACACTCAGTAATATAATTAATTTCAGTATAATTGATAAAATTCTACCATAATTTATTATCTAAATATAATAAGCGTTGATTGCATAAGAGGCGTAAATTACAATGGAGGTGTTTAAATCTAATTGTCTGATAGGAAAAACATTTCAAGTTACACCTAACATCAGAAGTATACAAATTGGTAAATTCATTAAACTTTATTAACAATGCCTGTAATTCAGTGACGATACAAATATAAATATCAATCAATATCATTAATTAGTCAAAACAAAAATATAAATACATATATATGAAAAATATACAGCCACATCATTGAATAAGTTGCTGCATAACACGTATTCTTTTGCTAATAATTTTATTACCACAATTAACAAATATAAATAGAGTATATACATATAATTTTTACATCTGCATTTATAAATTTCTAGTATAGTTCATATTGTGCAATGTGCTTACTTATAATAATACTATCTTTAGTATCAATTGTTTACGTATAAAGTTAAATACAAATTTGTGAAAATAATTAAATTAATATTAAAAATAATTATGAATAATTATACAGTTGCGTGGCACATCATCCGTAAGATACCTGTAGAGACGAGCTTCTGATATTTACAATTCGACAAAAGCCCGGATCTACAGGGTAGATCACGAATGTGCCTATCAAAAGTTCATTCATTCTTTCGCAGTATAATTAATTATTTCATGTAAAATTACCGTGTAAATAAAATATTTAAAAATACGCGAGTAAAATATAGCTGTATTATACCATTACAGATTTACAATAATTCATATCCGGAAAGACCAGCCAAATATATTATATATGTATATATATATATGATGTATACGTGACTTGCTAAGCATTTAAAAATAATGACGAACGTGACCAAGCATAGACACTGACAATATATGGTGAAAGGAAGTCGGATTTCCTAGCCAGTTGTATACATGATCTGACTGTAATTAAACGTATTTTCGAGATTGATTGTTAACTAAATATGATAAGTTTGTGAGTATATATTCAATTTAAATACCACACAATTGGAAATAAAGTTTGAATTCAATTATTATTATTATCATTGAATAATTGCAATAAATATAAATTAAATACGAAAATAGTGATGGGTGTATGCTGGGAGATTGAGTGAACAGCAGAGAGCCACAATATATTGTTTATAATCTCTACTGTCATTATCATCAATTCAAATTAATGGCATTTTTAATTATCTTATCATTTTCACGTTAAAAAGCAAACAATAATAATCTGCAATGAATTAAAAACAATTGCATTTGTAACAAAAGCATTATTACTAAATGAATTAAAAAATGGTCACATATGAATTTAGCTCACCGTTTAATGTATTTGCTGTGAAATATCTATGTATAAATCTATGATGATCAGTGGAAAAAGTGAAGGTATGTCAAGATTTCGTCATATACTACTTGTGACAATGTTATGAACTGCCGACATATCCTTTTGTATTCTAAATAACTTCATGTACACTGAAAAATAAATAAATAATTACCAAAATATTGCCACAAATACAAAGAAACAAAATATGAAAAATTGAATATAACATTTATCCAATAAAATTGTAGTATAAGTGGCATAATACACCATCATCAACCAATTGATATTTACGATATCATTATATGAATTTGTATCTAAACTTCATGCTATGTTTTGTTGCATATATCTATAATAAATATAATGCATATGAGTATATATTGAAAACTGTCAATAGGAAAACTGCTACGTTGGAAACGCTGCAACATTCAAAACGTTTCAAATAACTTGGTACAATACGTTAAATTGGAAGCAGATTTATTCATCCATGGTGGTCCGTGATAATCGATGCACCGACCTCGTACTCGTTGTAACGCTGTTGACAGACAATATTCAGTCACAAATTATTCCCGATTATAAAGTAAATGATGATATTATAACTCATTGCAGGACTGAGTTGGTACACGAGGACGTGGGCCAACGCCCTTCGACGCGCGTTCTCTCGACTATCCTTTTCACCGCGAAAGGGAAGGTATCCTGATGTGAATTGTGCGAGGTACGGGAAGCACGGGACGCACGGGGCGTCTCCATGTCGTGGCTGCCCGGGCGAGAGCAGGGGGTTCCCAGATTCTGCGGTGATTGGACCACGAGCACCCTCCAAACTCGTAAACCGATGCCCCCTCAGGCCCGTGCGTTGTATCACAGTAACCTCCATTCTCACTCCATATATATATGCACAAATCTATATACTCTTTTCAAAGTTTATTTTCCAAAAAATTATCTTTATCTTTGTTTCTAATTCATGCCAATTATTTTCCATATCATTTTAAATTGATACATTAAAGTATCATTGGTGCGTTAGATATTATGGTGTGTTTAATGGTGAAACGATAAATTAACAATTCAAAATATAAAAAGTAAAATTCATAATTCAATATAAACCGAGAGAAATAGACCTGATCTATTTAATTAAAATTACTTATTATCTTTCGTTTTTATTTTTCGTGTATTAAATAACTATATGATAAAATAGGTGAGGGTATTTTTGATATGTTGCACGCTACTGCATCCACGCTTGCTCGGAATAATTCGTGCACTTTCGACAGATACTGTCAACCCCTCCAAAAACTACCACGCTAACCCCTCTCTTTCGTTCGCCTCATCATCTTTTCTCTCTTGTCCATGGGCTGCAGCATATCCAAATGCTATCCAAATACTATCGTCCAAGCAACTTCCAAACAATAGTCTGAACCACTTTATTTTTTCTCTGCTAGCAAAGCATTCACCAAGTATCACGGTATCATCATCACACGATTGCTCTCCCTCTCTCTCTCTCTCTCTCTCTCCTTCTCTTATTTTCTCTTTGCTCCCCTTTACCTCACAATTCACTTTTGGACCTTTCTTTCTTATGATACGCAGCAGCATCCCAGGGTATTGATCGAGTGAACCCAGTCAGAAAGCGAAGCTTTAAGCAGCAACGGAAAGAGATAGAAAAAAGGGGGATGATGATAGTGATGGTCTGGACGAAGCGTCGTCTCGTGGAATTATTTTCTGAGAGATTTTGCGAAGGAGTTAGAGAAACGACAAGAAACGGCTGAACGCACTCAATAAATCGCTTTTAAGCTCCAATCATTATATTATATATGTTACACTCAACTACAGTTGCAATAGTGTAACTAATATCTGCTTCTCATTTACTGATTCTCTACAAACACTCGCACATATATATATATATATAGCTCTTCTGAGATATTAACATTGATTATTATTAATTTATTATTGACTTTGTTTCATTTTCAATATGGTACAATTGTAAAATATGAAGTGACATTGACCGATTTTGATTTAATAAGTTGTATGGCTTGAATAATCTTTGAGGATAACTTTATTTATATTGGAATAGACTAAACAGAAAATTTGCCATTGCATAAGTAGTTTATAAGCTATGTAAAATGAATAAAATATTGAAATATTAGAAATACCTTTTTTGATTCACATTTTAAATGTTGTACAGTTATAAGCTGTCTACACACGACTGAAGTGAATCTTTGGCATCTGCTGACTATGTCCACTATATACACAATGGAATGTTTGTTATGGGAGGAGTGACTGAACACTGTGTCTTGAATAATAATTGCATATGTGAATTATCAATATCCTTCCTTACAACATACCTTGTGCAAGAGATTGACACCAATCGCCAACGGTATACCTTTATGCACAAAAAAATAATATTCACTGAAGTTTACATCAAATATTTGAAAGTAATCAATAAAATTATATTTGTATGGAAGGAAAAAAAATGTGGAAAATGTAAATTTTAATATTATTCGAGAGAATAAAATGTCGGCGATAATTTTTGTCATTACCTAATGTCGAAATTCCAATGGCAACTTGTTGGAATACGAATAGAATATAAAAACACAACAGTATATTTTTGATGTTTTTACATAGAAGTGAAGAAAGAATGAAAAAACTGAAGTTAAAGTAATATTTTATCAAAAGTATATATATACACTATTATTCTATTTTGACAATTGGAAACATTAGTAATTGTATTGTTGTCGCTTTTCCGTAATTGAAACCGATTTATCATATATGTAATGCAATTTCTGAAAAAGTACCTTGAAGTAATTCAAAAATAAATAAATTTGTCATATATTATGTTGATCGCATACTTGTAGTTTACCAAATAATTTATGTCTCGCATTGTAAATACAAATGGAAAATAAAAATACTTTGAAGAGTTACTCTATTTATTTTAACCAATTCAAAGATTCAAAATAAATTCTCTGTCGGAATTTCAATTTACTTCAAGGTCCCTCTTTTCATAGATTGGAAAACATACACTGAAATAAATTACATTAAAGTGCAATGAATAATTCAAAATATTAAAAAAATAAAGTTTTGTTACAAATTTAGACGTTATCTCATTTGTTTATAAAAATATCACTTTATTTTCGTAACAATCATAAATAGCGATTAGAAAAATTCATGTAACTTTTATTGAAGCAGAATGCTACAGATGAATAATTAAAAAGTGATATGACAAGAGTGCGCAGCCATAATTATAAAAAATGTCGTATTTGAGTGATATATTACCTTGTATATTAAAAAAAAAATTAAAACTACACTTGTTTGAATTTTATCTTCTTGTACTAGTATTGAAATATTTTTCATTGATTGTCTTCGTGATTGTGTATCGTCATTGGTGTGTATGTGCAATGTACATGAGAATGTCAAGTTTTTAATCAAAGAGAGGAATTCAAGAAACTCATTGGATCTAATGCGAGATCTAAGATATTGATTACTTCATCCATGAAGATAAGATATCTACAAAAATACCTATACACATAGTTACAATACATACTTGGATGTCTTATCGCGCTTGAGAAAGTTCAGTGAATTTATATCACTGATATCTCCACGTATAATTCTATTTTTTTTTTTCTCTTCACAAATTGTTTTATGTCCTCAATAAAATACATTCATTGTTCCCTCAAAGTCTCTAGTATATCTAAACAATATAATAAATACAGTACAAACATTTGCATGTATTTACTATCACATTTGTCTATTATTTAACATCTCAGCTTCAATCAATCACATCATGGTGCGAAATTGCCAACTATATTCGAGGTATTCTATATTAACTCAGCCATCAATTATTTAAATCCTTCAGTTATCCATAATAATAGTTGAAATAGCATTTGATATTATTCACTTCAACGTACTAAATAAAATAACTACTGCAATATTTATTTATTTATTTCAATCTTCAATTGAGAAAATACTTTCGGTGTCCTACGAAAAAAAAATAAAAAATAAAAACAGCGTCCACATGAAATAATAATTGGTCTCTGGTGCAATAAATGACAGTATTAATACGAAATACCTCATATACATATTACTCAATGAATTTTAATGAAAATGATGTATTTATTATTGAAATACCACATAAACAATACGTTGAATAAGAAATGAATTGGCGTAAAATATTTAGGTTCATATATTTTTTAATTATGCATAGATGTAATGGTTAGCAATGATGGAGACAACATATATATGTTACATAGCATCGCAAAATATTTCAGTATGAGAATATATATATATATATATATATATATATATGTATGAGTATATAGATAGAGAAGGCGCATTATAGGCGGTGACGAGGGGTTGGCAGACAACGTAAAGCGTTGAATGGAACTGAAGGGAGTTAAATCGTGATCGGCGCAAAGAGGTGGGGATATGAGTTCGCGCAATTCCGCAGCTGCCAGACTACTAGCCTGTCATTCTGATACTGTACGTACGGTGTTGGTTGATGCTTTCGCCGATCGATACATTTCAAATCTAGATGCAAAATGGCTACGCTACAAGAACTACTTTAACGTGACTGTCAATTTACTACGTAAATAAATTAAATATCAAATGCAAATATCTATATGCAATATATGCTGGTGAATATTCATCATTTTTTGCTAGAGCACAATGTTTATTTTATTCATTTGAAACACTAATGGACAATATTGTTTATATTTTTATTAATTGCAATTGCAATGGAAATATTATATTTATACGAGGAGTGATAGTTCGATATTGATGAACATTGAGAATTTAATAAACTGAAAATTTGCAAATATTCTGTACGAAATATCGCGCAATATTGGTTTCTCATCACTGAATTATATATAGATATAACATATGTATATTTATATAAATGTGTGTATAACTTTGAGCGGAAAAATATTGAGAATTGTATAAAAATGAAAATTCGTACGGATTTGTGATAAATGCACTGACAAAAACAGAGGAAAAAAAAAAAAAAGAGATATGAAAGTATCCATCGGATTCGGTGCGGTTATTGCGTTTTTATAATATTGAAAGAAAAAAAAAAGTCAATTTTCAACCCTACAACAAGTTCACTTGTATTGCATACGATGGCGCCAGTTGTTGCATCCTGAAATTCAACTATTTCCTTCAACGTATACATATTCAATATATTATTGATTTAAAATGTATTATTATAAACACTTGGACATTTTGTACCTTTTAAATTGCGCTGGGGTTAATTATGAAATCTGTGAAAGAGAAGAAAAAAAAATCACTGTCATATTGACATTTGTTTTTCATTCAATTTTTTTTTGATGACACATATATACATATAAACATGTATAGGTCCCATTTGAAATGCAGATCGCAGTTGATCCACTTAAACACTCCCCATCCCATACAAATTTCAATACAATACCGAAATACCAATCAATCTTATTCAAATAACCAATTATATTTTCAATTATACAACAATTTCCAATAATATATAAAATAAAACACATGATATATCACTCACACTGCAAATAACGCACTTGAACACAATAGATACGACATGATAAGTTGATTCATCACTCGGATGATTTTGAATATCCGTTAAATAATGAAAATCAATTGATTTTATATAAAAATAATAGAGAAAACGAAATGAAAACCGAATGCTTACCTCTAAGAGGTCAGAGAGACGTTGTTTAGTTGCGAGGTTAGAGAGCCGAGTGAGAAACGGATGGTAGTGAGTGCGGCAGTAAACCCCACAGGTGATGCTGGATGTTAGTCGATTGTACAGGGTGGTAATGCAGCAAGAGACCGAGGGGTAGAATCATAAAATGATTTATGACCACGAGGGAGTTCCAGGTAGGGCGTCATTTACGATCGCGCAAACTTCTGCTCTACGTCTGTTCTTCTTTTCAGGGGCTACTATAATACTATACCATCCATCCATGTATCTGTATATATTATACATATACAAATGTATTGTCGCAGTTCACATAGTACATTCACCATCTATGATGATTTCAGTTTATAAACTCGTATGATACGCGAAACATGAATGTTTCCTAGCTCCTCGTGTTCCCACATTAAATAATATTAATATATATATATGTGTGTGTGTGTACATATGAGTATGTGACGATTTTTTTTTATTTTACATTTTGAATTTATTTTATGTTTATTTGTGATTTATTTTTTCAAAGGTGCTTGTTTTTTTATGTTTGTTTTCAATTTTGTGGATAGTTGTGACAATGGAGTATGTACACATGAAAAAATATATGGTGTTATCATCATTATCATCATCATCATCATCATTAGTAAATACTGGTATACTTAGCGAGATCAGATAAAGTTACACTGATGTATAAGGTAAATAATGTCAGCACTATAATTATTATCTAACAATTTCATTGTTCGATGCGAAACATTTATTTGTATTTATTGAAATTCATCATAGAAGTTTGCAATATTTTCGTAAATTTACAATCGAACATTATGCGTATCTATAAAAATTTAACATTTCACTGATGGATAAAACACGGATGACGTAGATATCCGTGTTTTTCATCAAACAGGAATGAGCAATAGTGGAATGATATGAGAAAATGAAAAGAAAAAAAAAAAAGAAAAATGAATAAAATAAAAAGGAAATAAAAAAGAAACAAAAATGGCGTCACGTAAAAGCGCCCGTACATGAGAAAGATAGAAGTGGTATAGAAGAGAAAGAGAAACGTGACACAGTTGAGGGAAGAGAGCAGCGGCAACCTCAAACGATCATCAATCATCAAGGGCGAGACAATCGAATATCGTACCCAACCAACGAACAGCTGTCGCTTCGTTGCGCTCTGACTGATCCACGTTACACGATGCAAAAGGAATAATACAAACAAAATCCACGATAAAACGCGTCAAAATTAATCCAACTACAATAAATTTCATTCAATATAAGTGTCAAACAAAAATATCATATTGTTCTCTAATTTATCTTCGGGCATCGTCCACTCTCTATACAACAACCTTCAACATTATTTCATATATTTATTTCATACAACATTACCTTGCCTACTATTCAAATATCAACGTTGAAAATTCAATATATCAACTGTAAAAAAGAATTCATATAAATAAATTTTATATGTAATATCATTCAACAAATTTTAAGACAACATGGTGATGCAATCCTATATATATATATACAAAAATGTACGTATACAGGTACAGATAAAATAGTTTATATACGCGTGGAAACTTTCCGGCAACGATCAATCTTTGTATGTGTTTATACGTGCTACATACAAGTATCCGTATATGGAACAATGTCGATTCTTTTCGCATCATGTTATTTTATATCGCAACACACAGTAGAACGATATAGCGTGAGATATCGTTGCCCCACGACTCTATATATATATGTACATATATGCATGTATAGTGCTCCCTATATTGCTCGTTATATTTCATAAATAACCTTTATATAACACGAGAAAAAGGACAAAATTCAATACATGTATAAATATATATATCTTACATATATTACACTTGATGTGTTTGCCAATATTACTGGACGTATGACAGATAGGCTGCGCATTATTTCATGTACATCATCTATTTATACTGTTTCTATATCTTTATAATGGCAACTGTTTAGGTTAAAAAGCTCACGGTTAACATTTATTTGTGTCAAATAAATATAACATTTTTTTATTTTCATTTCGATAAGTAAAAATAGTTATTCACTGTATGGTCTGCCAAAAGATAGTAGATGTTATTTCGGAAAGTAGTATAGACAAATTAAATTTTTATTCGTCATATTGTTGCGTTTCGATAATGTGTTTTTATTACTTCATGTCCACAAATATATATATATATTTTTTTGTTTTGATATAATGATTGTAACGATATTCATTCACCTCTGTAATTATGTAATTAAAAATATTACTGTTTCATTAAAAAATAGTCATTGGAAAAAAAAAGAAAAAAAAAAGAAACATTTAATTTTAGCGATGAATTGAAACAACCAAAAATTGTTTGATTGAAATAGCTTATGGCCTGATCTGGATAACGAGTGGTCGAATCAATGTGAAACACGTCTTACACATTCTATGTTTCTAATCACTTTAATATGAGTTAAAATTTTTTTTTAAATCTATACTATAATTACTTAAAAATTTTTTAATGACATAAGTGAATTCGAATCAATAGTTTTTTCAATATAAACGTAAAACTATTACACATTGTGAATATATAATGCAAACAAAACGTATATGTTTTTACCCCTTACATCTAATGTCGGTAAAACAAATGTCTGTATTTATTTTAATACAAGCACTAACTGATCGACCATATTCCGTTTAATTTATTCTCTTACGTGGAGATGGCGTTGTACTATACTATAAGTTAAATTGTTCGAGAAAAGCCAATAAATAAATAATTACGTTCATATTGAAATGAATGAAGGAGTAATCTTTCAAATTCAATATATATGTGAATATACATATTTTATAATATACATATATTATCGATAAGATCGATGATAAACCGTTTCAGCTTCAATTTCAGTCTTCGTATTATAATTGAAATACAAAGATTATAACGATTCAATGCTATTATACTCGAATAAAAAAAGATGACACAATTTTAACGAATACTCTTTCACTAAAATTGGCACAAGTAAATTTATATATTTCATTTTTCTAAAGTGAATTTTGTGTTAACTTTAATTCGAAATTTTTTAAGTATTTATTGAAGACGAAAAAAAAAAAAACGATAAATAAACTGAATATATTGGAGTTTCAGTCACACAGCCGGAATCTTACCACGAAAAAATTTCAAAAAAAAACAAAAAACAAAATAAATAAATAATTGAAACGGAAAAAAAAATCTTACATTATCAAAACACGAGTACTAAACTGTTCGTCAAATAATGTTGTCGCAATCGTATATATATGATTGAGTCGATACTAATATATACCTGAGTTTACATACAACATACGCATGATAAATTATCTCACATGTTTACATATAAATTTTTATTAATATTCAAATAGTCACCACTTATTACTTCAACATCGACACAACATCTCGTTGTAAAATGATTTAAATAACTGCAATTTAACATAAAACATTAAAATGTAATATTATAAAAATGGGAGTATATTATTGTATTAAAGAATAAAATAAATTATGAAGGACAATGCGAAAGTTTGACATTGATTACTTAGTGGGGACAAATTATCAATAAAGACATAAAAGCGTCGAATCAAAAGTAGTGAGAATCGATACGAGCTTGGAAGGGGATTGAGGGCAGGTTGTCACCCTTGTCTCTTCCCAAGTAGCGTGAGAAGCCAGCCATCTTGAATGATGTATGGCGTCGGCTACGAGGTTGGCTGCTGCGCGGCCATCACTCAGCGCGGTGAGCTTCACAGCTTTCAGTGTGGCGCATCGGAGACTCTCGCTGTCTGTTCCTCTGTCACCCATCACCGTTCTCCGCTGCTCATCGCACATCTTCGTCGTTCTTCGTCCACCATCCTCCGTCGCATTTCTCCCTTTTCTTCACTCAAGACTTTCCCTTTACCGCGCGCAACTCTCAAGTTCGAACTTCTGAAATTACTTTTGCGTCGAGTGGCGACTAGCTCAATGACGGATTACTTAAGCATTAGAGGGGGAAAAACATGCACGCAATTCATCGCAATATAGAATACGTAATATAGATATGAGAAAAGGGGTGAAAATTATGCTATTTTAATTCACACCAAATGTCGAGTGGTTTTGTGAGTATACGCGCAGACAACATTTTACAAACAATACTTCAATGATTGAATAAAAAATATTTTGTTCAATGTTTAAAAGCAAAGTAGGCAAGAAAAATGGTGGATTTGTGGGATGAAACGGTAGGATAAAAAGTGTATAGTCTATTTATACTGTGTGTATTAGACAAGAGGTACAATATATTTACTGAGTTTTTATCATTTATACAATTAAATTGATTGACTGGTTGTACTAAATTTAATTTTAATATCGCGAGAAATATATTCA
The DNA here is from genome assembly GCA_910591685.1 of Galerucella tenella. Classification (NCBI taxonomy): domain Eukaryota; kingdom Metazoa; phylum Arthropoda; class Insecta; order Coleoptera; family Chrysomelidae; genus Galerucella; species Galerucella tenella. The sequence goes on along the minus strand of CAJUYH010000157.1, from coordinate 135,587 downwards.
ATGATTAAAATGAAGTTGATTATTTAATAAAAAAAAACCCTTTTTATCAATATGTTTGATTATAAATTGTATTATTATATGATAGGAATAATTTCATCAATTGAATCTTCATCATATATGTATAGAGAAAAACATGAATATGGATATGTATATTTGTCGGTTTGTAATAGATATTCATCTACACCATTTCGAATGAATCATTACTATTTCTGCGCCTCTCAGCATCACCGGACAAATTGAAAATATCATTGATTGATTGATAGTAATATTAATTTTAAACGTTACTATTGTCCACAAGTAAAATTAACCACCAAGCGCCAATAAGTATACTAAAGTTGTTTACGGTTGAAAACAAAACGAGAGAGTTCACCGTGTAAAAACCCGAAAATTTACTGTATAAAAAGGCAAATTTAATAGGTATAGACGAAAATTTATTACATATTATCATAAATTATTGTATAAACTCTACAAATTTTTCGAAAAACTCTACGAAATTTACGAAAAAATCAAAAATTACTATTGTGATACAATAATATCTGAGTTATCACATTGTAAAAATTACTCTACCTAAAAATTTTCTATTTTTCGTATTTTTTTTTTTTTTTTCGCAACTCTCCTTTTTTTTTTTATAAAAAAAATATCTTTTTTTTTTTTTTTTTTCATGTACAATGAATACGTGATCTAAAATAAATTGTTACTTTATATTGTGTAAGGGAAAAGGTGGCCGATTCAATGCAGTAAATTGTGTTCGATCTTGTCTTACCTTTTGCTGCTTAGGTATATAAAGAGACAATAGAGCTTACGATTTACCTCACCTTTCTTCACATTGGTGTACGTTAGTAGCCTTTTGTGCTCTTTGACATTCGATCGTGCAATTAGCATCAATAACGTAGACAGATAATAAAGTATGATTGAATATAACCGTAAGACGTCTGGCGACATTGACAACCGAAAAACGGCGCCTAAATTGTCTTGGCGACGACAGTGACTACTTTGTACTACAATTGCCTTCACATATATATATATATATATATACTATCTATCGGTAAATATATATAGAGATATATGTCTGATGGCAATCGTACTCTCTTAGTCTCGGCATCAGTTGAAAACATCATTATTCGTACGTCATCATCAGGTACTTTATTAGTCAATAAGCTCTTGTTGGCGCATTGTTGGCTCGTGCCTAATTTTATGGGTATTTCAATGTCTAAAACGAATGGTTTATTTTGTCTGGCGCCTAAAGCTCTTAAGCCACTGGGGTTTAAATTTCAACATTGCGATTTTATTGTTCAAAATTCGATATATATAGAGTATAAACATAAAAATAGTTTTTTCATTTATTTATTTTTTTTTGTTTTTCAATCTACTTTCATGATATGGACACACCATCAATTCATTTATTTTTAAATATAAATTATATTGTAGCTTGATATCCCGTCGCAATTAATATAAATAATATCAAGGGTCCACTGCATATATATAATATAAAGAAATATATAATAAGTATATAGATATGGGCATAACGAAAGGTAATATTGCCCATGCATATTATATATCTCGAGTGGCATATTACGAAAAAGCGGCAATGCTAACATGTGACGCCCCGTCAATGACAGAAGGGCGCAATCAATAACCGCATCGGCTTCATGTAGAGATATACATGTATACAAATTTATATATATATATATATATACATATATATATGTACAAATAGTTTGGTACATATACATATAATGTCTCATGGATATTTGCGGCAATGGCGTTTCCGTATTGCAAGTGTATGGTCCTCATGGATTTCATCACGCTGCTATATTATATCCAGATCGTTTCTGCCGCGCTACCTCTAACGTATTTAATATGCACTACTCCATTTACTCCATTGAATACCCTATACTGTATAGATCTGCAGCGCGACCCACATTGGAGCTCATCCACCCCTCGACTTCCACTCGGTTTCGTAATCCGATCCACTCTGTACTTAACCACCAGAGTTTGTGGCCGTCGCCCGAGCTTTCATTTATGTATATTATATCCGTCTCATTTTATATATATATAACTATACTTATTTTAATTTTATTATAGTATTATTCTTAAATGATTTTTAAACACACCATCACACATCATATCGAACATGTCCACCAATAGTACTTTTTCGTTTTCATACAATATACACAATACATAATGTACACTATATATATATATATATGAAAAAAGAAAGCTGGGGTAAGACCGTGTAAGGTTTAACTATATACCCTCTTTCACAATATTGAAGAATAAACTTTCAACATTTCAATATTGTATATGTTTACAGGTATATATGTATGTATATGTGTGAACGAGAAGAATAGTAGGAAAACGATCGTATATGTATACTTATATATATATATATATATATATGTTGCCATGAACTCACAACGTCTTGGTGGCCACCAAGTGGGAGGTTTTTTTTTCTTCATGTTGTATAAGGCAGAGTGAGGTGGAGCGAGCGCAGAGGTGGATGAGAGGATTTGAGAGGGTCAGATGGTGGCATCCGTGTACGGCAGAATCTACGGGCGTAAACGTAGACCGCAGCAGCAATCCCAGGGGCTGTTTTAAATGAGTCAGCGTTTTTATGCCCCGCGATGTTGTCAAAGTGCAAACAGCGCCCGATAATATATCATCCACGTTTCGCGAGACCTCACCCCAATCTCTAACAGTGACAACGTGCCCGCGCCTCTACTCCTCACTCTGTGTATTCTATCTTTTGCCTTATTCTCTCTTATTTCTCATATAATCACGAACTTTTATTCTATTTAAGTTGTTGTATAACTGTGTGTTTGAATTCTTACATTCTCTGCCAATGTTTTGTTGAATGTAAATAAAAGAAATGGGCAATGTTGAATATCCACAACTAATTACAAACTATTTATATTCGCTCATTATAAATATTATATATATATAATAAATATAAACACTGGAAAAAAAATTATAGAATAATATGAGGAGATGAGGAGTATAGTTGGGGTGTAATATATCGTCATATATTTTTCATTGTATGGTTGATATTTTTGTTAGTTTATATGTATATGTCGCAGTGAAATAACGAAATGTGAAATTTAATAGAATCCCTAGTTAATTGTTTAAATTACGGAAGATATTGAAAAAGTATTTCTGTAATGTGATTTTCTTAAGAAAAAACAAGGAATTTGAACAAATCCTTCAACTGTTTTAGTGAAAAGATAACATGAACAAATTAATACTAGTTTAGCTCTATATTATATCACAAATCATTAACGTGTTTTGATAAAAATGAATCAACACAATTATTTATTAATTACACTCACGAAAAATGCTTCAAATTTTACCGAAAATATTCTTTTTTGTTTTTAAAAATATCAGTCTAATTATTTTTTTTAACAATTACTTTCGGATAAACAAATTGTATTTCAATTATTATTGTTGGATTACTTTGTGTACAATAATTAATATGGTTTATTATATAATGACAATAAAAATATAATATTATTTCATATGTCACTGAAACCATATAGGGAATTGGTCTAATTACTTATTTTTTCTTAGGGAAATAACTATACGAAAATATTTTATTTCAACATATTCCATAATTTAGTCAATTAATTAGGGATTCAATAGAAATTCACATTTCGTTATTTCAATGCAACATATACATACTTGATATTTTTGTATGTTATTTATTGTCTGGACGTTGTCTTCATTGTTATTTTGAATTATTCATTGAAATGTCTCAGAATACAGGTATACAATTATAAGTATTATTTTTACAAAAATTATTATCGATTATGACACTATCGGATTGTAGCTATATAATGAGTGAATTTTTGTGCATAATATATGATTGGTTTTCATGTCAAAGTGGTATGCAAATTTTATTGTTGCATTTTATTGCATATAAATATTGAATTTACAAATATTATATTGCCGAAAAATGGAATAAAACGGAAATATTCAAGGTGTATTATTGTCATTGTCACTACTAAGAGGAATGAAGAAGATTTAAAATTTAAATCCCAGCTTTAATCTATTCACAATTTTTCTCCATTTTTCTATTTTTAAAAAAATATCAACACCGTGAAATTTCTTGCAGTGTTAAATGCGCTCGACTTAAATTCGAAGCCACTGATAAGTACACAAGAGTTTTGCGAGAATCGTCAGATTATTGGTAAATCCGAAGGTTATTGGACTTTCCAGTGAGCTCCTTATAGTTCGATGCTAATTTTTACGCCTATATAGATACAAATCTACTTAGCAGATATCAAGAAATGACCATTATTCGATTACCATTTTCTTTTCATATATCACTTCACATTATTGCTTTACTGAATATATCATCGTTTATATTCTACACATACACTCGGAGAATTGAATACAACAATAATTTACCAAAATTTGTTCCATAAAAAATATAAACATTTCATTATAAATAATTTACTTTTTGTTTGGCAAATTTATAAAATTTTCAATTAACTGTAAATGTTTACTTATAGTTTTATTTTGTATACTTTGAATTCCGATAAATCATTGCAATTTATAATTCCCTAATTTGCGTAGTCATCTGTATTGAATCGGTCCACTACTCTCAGTTGATCTAAATAATGATTATTGTAATGTATAACATTTAAACGTGTATTGACATTAACATTTATTGTTTTATTCAATTCCATTTTTCTTTTTCTCATTTTTTTTATTCAGCTGTTTATTTTCAAATCACACAATCGTAATTGATCTAATGATTGAGAAAATGATTAAGTAAAAGAAAAAAAACAATAAAATTGTTTGTTATTAACCGAAATAACAACGAGAATTTATATGCTGTATTCATACATTTAGGTAAAAGTGACCATACAAAACATCATTACCTTACATGTCCCTTTATAGAAACCCACATACATACATATATATGTCATGGTCACGGCCAAAAAAAGATAAATATAAACGTTAATATCCCAGTCACAGTTCACAATGACTTACACTCGTCCCACTACGACGCACCTTTTACGAAAAGTTCAACTCGAAATAACTTTCGAAAGTTGACGAGGCTCTTGGGTATAAAAGTATATATGTCTCACCTCTATCTGCTCGCAGGTTTCTGACTGATAAAAGAAAATTTTATATCTGTCATGTTTTGGAATTTTATGATTTTTCATAAACGACATCCAAACAATATTATTTTTATTCACAAATCTATCGAGTAATTACTTTGGTATGCGGCTATCATTATTATTTTTAAAGTCATCAACACACAAAACGATCGAAGACGATCTGTACAAATACCATTTATGCTCAATTGAAAGAATTCTTTAATTATTGACTACAATTACCGTATTGACAAGTAAAAAAAAATAATAATACAAACGTGAATATCATTCGCGATATGCAAAAAAAGGAAATGTAAAAGAGAATACAAAGTTGTCGTGCGTTAAGAAAGTACGCTGACTTCCGTTGTGCATTTTAGTAGTATCACTGTAGGGTTGAATGGACCCTTGGGAACATGGCACGGTGGCGGCGCTTTTCTCTTCTACCGCACTTACTCTTCGTAGTCGTGTAGCGTGTAACATATGCTTTTATCTAAATTAAACAGTGTCGGCGCGATTTTCATTTCCTGTCGCCGAAGCCACCGATGTTATCCAAAGCAGGATAACGCGAGATGCCAAGGGTCGGGAAAGGTTCTACTTCCCCATCCCGATGTCATATTCTCCCTTCCTGTGGGTATTCCCTGAGTTTGCTTTACATCTCACAGCCATCCACATTTCTCTTTCTCTATCTCACTCTTGTAATGCACTCAATAAACATCCTTGTATGTATATATACGAATTGCTATTTATTCACGTATATAAAAATACATATGGCCACAGATATACAATTCTTTCGTTATACCTCCACTCATAATCCCTAACACATATATGTATGCGTATAGATGTATGGTCGACTAATTAAATAATACGGCTACTATATTATATAATTGCTTCGCTTATCTTGCGTATTAATTTTCAATTCAAATGCGAAACTCAAAATAAAATAATGAAAAATTTAAATTTTACAATTGGGAGCTAATGTTATTTTTTATAAAATATATTAATTATTATTTTTGATTTTGCACAAAGATTAAATTGTTGTATTGATATTACCGTCAGTTTATATTAAAATATTACCGTCAATTTAATAATAAAAACAAAATAAACAACGCTGCAGATAGTGCATAGCTATTTTGGAATATAAATTGTTATATACCACCCGATTGCACTTTTGCATTTTTGTATGATTCCATAAAATCACATCAATGAAATGTTGATTTTCATACAAAAATGTGTTCAAACGCATTCACATAAATATATACCCTTTAATGCCACTGATACATATACAGTATACACATTTATATAATGAAGTGATCGTACAAGTATTTATATATCTAAGTAAACTAAGGGTGACGTAGTGACTGACGTAATAATACATTAATGTTAATGATATGCAGCGGTTACAATTCATGGCATTTTCACTTTCTAACTACTTATAAATGAGCAATGGAGAAAATTATGTACACGTGCTTCTTGATCGTCCAATGATTGCAAGAACTCGCGATAACGATTACAATGGCTATTTGAAGGTATCAATGCACATATCTGCTGCTTGCTGCCCACTAACACTAATTATTTCACTCATTTTCGATATTTTTTCGTATTATGCTCTAGTACACTCTAGAAAATATATGTGCTCTAGCTATACATTATACTGTAATTACGTATACCCTCACTGACTTTATCTCAATCAACGTTTGTTAAGTACATTATTACGTCTCGTAATAGTGTCTCTGTCCATTAAAAATAGAGCTACTGATTAAAAAAAAGATATTCGAGTTGAGTTTTACAGAAATAACCTATATATAATATTGTCATGGTGTATATATATAAAACCAATAAAAGTATATTTGATTGTGTTTCATAGTTAGTGTGGCATAAAAGATAGTTGTGTGAAGGCCGCAGCGTAGATGTGCTTTTCTATCAAAACGGTGTCTATCATGACTCTTTCAATAAATATATATATATATATATATATATAGCAGAGAAACGCTGTGAGATCTTTCCTTAAAGTCTAGAGTTGGTGAAGAGAAAAAAAAAAAAAGCAAAAAAATAAAAAAAATTCGGTGAGAGCAGAGGAGAGAAGAGAGTACGTCCGGAGAGTTCGTTCTGCGTATAAAAGGGGGAGAGATGGTAAACGAAGCTACAAGCAAGCCGCTGCAAAAAATGATAGAGGGATGTGAGAGCTTCTATAGAGAAAGCAGAAAGACAGAGAGGAGAATGACGCGGTAGGAAAACTGGTGGCGCGGGATCTGTAGACAGCTCTCGCGCGGGAGAATAGCTGATTCCAGGAGGGAAAAGCTGTGTAGCAAGGGACGAGATCGAACGAAAAACGCACGCAAGAGAAAGAACGAAAAAAAAAATGTGAAAGAAAGAAACAGAGAGAGAGAGAGAGAGAGAGAGAGAGAGAGGGAGGATGAGTGGATGGGTGGGTGGATAGACGGTAGGGCAGATTCGCTCGAGTCGAGGGAAGGAATCGAAAAAACAAAATGCTAGTGGCAATATATATATATAAATATAAATGTATATATACATGAATGAAATAGGAAAGAAAAAGAAAGTTGAAAGAGGATGGGCGAGATCGGGAATGAGATAGATAAAGAGAAAAGATATAAATGAAACGTAAGCATATATATTGTTTCATTTACAGTTCCATTTATTATATTTACGAATTTCTATGGCAATTAATTGCGTGAATTATCGACAATTAGTGTAGTATTATTGATTTTTTAGAAGCATTCAGTTTCTCAATGAAACTAACATAAAATAATTTTTATAAAAATATTTACTGGTTGCGACCATTTTTTTTTATCATATTTCGAAAGAGAACTCAAATTTTACATGGAATCCACCACATATACAACTACGATTTTCTTCTGTGATGCTCATTTACCAACTTAACACTTACTTAAGATACAGTTTATTTATTAGGGAAACCAGTATGTAGAGAAGTAATGGACACACGAATAACCGAAAAGCAACTTTATCAATATAATGTACAAATGGCCGCGGGCTATATAAAACCGCGATACATAATACCAATGGTGACAAGTGAGGCTATCTATCAATACAATCATTAGCCCAAGGCATCTTCATCAAGTGCCGGCGAAACATACGTCTTGACATTCAGTATTGTAGTGGCACACTGACAAGTCATAACCAAATATATTATACCAAAGTACCAACTACACTCAATACTTTATCACATACAATTTGAATTGTTATTCAAATCAATCACGACAAACTGAAATTGCTGTAATAAGATATACTGAACAACGGGGGCTCATCTGTGTATTGAGTGATTTTAGTATATCCTTGGCGACATAAATAATAAAATTGGAAATATGAATGGGCAATTGAATAAAGACCGTACATGGTAGACGTCGCGCCAGGGATTATTTCGGATGTCTATGTACTATAGATGTCGATAGTTGGTGAAAACTAGGGTCATCGCTAAATTTATAGTTCAGGTAAAAATAACAAGAAAATTTAGTATATGAGTAAGACAAGGAGGGGCCCAAAATATTTGAGCCGCCCATTCAACCACTTGATCTAAGCTGTAGGCGGTTTCTTTTCTGCAAGTACAGTGGTAACTATTTTCAAAAACAAATAATCCCATCTCTGATTGGCCATTCGTGTAAGTACACAAACTTGGTGTCCTATATAAATTCGTACAACACGGACATTCATCATGTCAGTCGATGATACCGCATCCAACAGTTCATCTCTAGTGACGGAGCCCGATATTAAGTGGAAGGGAAAAAAAGTGAAAAGTAATTCGGTGGACAGTGATAAAAAAATGACTTTAATTGAATCTAATACACCGTATCAACCAAATGAATCCAGCCCGGATCATTTTATGATGCATTCACCGGAAAGTCGTCAATCAGTTGGATCAGGATCTAACCATAATGAAAATTTAAATGAGAATTATACTTCATTTTACAACAGACCACAGCCGGAATATCAGAGTCAAATGATGGAGAATGGTGTTCCGAATATTGTTTTCAATTCCACGTTACTCAATCAACAACAACAAAAACAATTGCTTGATGTAAATCATCAATATGTTAGGCCAATGCAACACCATCATCAAGAGCAATATTATGGTGAGAAAAAAGAGAAAATAATATCGCAAAAAGAACAACATTTTCAAAAAGAATTGAAAGACAATCGCTTCGTTCAGGATCTCAATCAGCAGCGCTCTGATTTTCATCTTCAAGGTTAGTAAACATTTTTTTTTTCTCATCGACTTTTTATATTTTTTTAGATATATTTAATAACTTATTCGTTCCTGACCCTATTTATTATTTCTACATTTTCAATTGAATAGACTGTGGTAAAAGGGAATGTATTAAAAAATGCCTGAGGCATTTTACAGTACGATAAGATGGGCTTTATGAAGTACAATTGACGTATAGCTCCGGGGCAACGCTATCTCACGCACACTTTTATTTTCAAAATAACTACAACTGTGGGATATTTTGAAAAGTGACGCGATAATTCAAACGCGCATTTACCATTGCTATATACAGTTTAGTCAGTTGCAAATAACGTTTACAAATATCAAAGTAGTTATTTTATAGGCCGAAAATAAAATAAAGATATTACGATTAGTTGCATTCAAAAGATGTGTTGTGACGAGAAAAAAAAAATCTATTAAAATATTTTGACGTGAATGGGCAGAAGAAATAATTTAATCTTCAAATTTGAATGCATATGGCTTCATTATTATACAAAGATAATGAAGAATCAATAAATATACTTGAGTATACCAATATACCTTTCATATACGGTGTAGTCTCTTTGTCTGTGACCTTTCATAAATTTTCGAACATTAACATCAGCGGGGAAAAATTCCCTCACTTTCGTTACATTCCGTGAGTATTTCACGGGGAAATTTTTTCACTATTGTATATAGAGACTGTGTACGACTGCGTATACATAGCTCTGTCTCTATTTAACTCGGAATAGTGGGATTTTCTATGTTTATGGTTTCCGCAGAATCAACAGTATCAAGTCAAAGAAGATAGAGAGATTTCACATATTTGCTCAATAGTTAGGATGTCAATTTATTACTTTCACCACGCACAATGTTGTGTTAAATTGGATTAACACTATGATGTGCACATCCATAATTCGTCACATATTTGCAATGAAAATGCAATGAGAAAATGACAAATGTTTATAGATATTTTTTTATTTGATTGCAGATAATGACCGGAAAAAGCCCAATGGTAAACGATCGAGAACGGCATATACAAGTACACAATTGATTGAATTAGAGAGAGAATTTACATGTGGACGTTATTTGTGTCGACCGCGACGTATCGAATTGGCAGCGTTGCTGCACCTTACGGAGAGGCAAATCAAGATATGGTTTCAAAATCGAAGAATGAAATATAAAAAAGAAAATAGCGCAGCTAAATGTCTGACGTCAACAGTGAAGATAGAAAGAAATAAAAAGTTGTCGTCAACACAACAAGAACCAACGACTAATGCGTCAACGAATAATACAAAAAATTGTCGAATGTTGCAACATAATGAACGTTCATCGACATATCATACATCATCTGATGAAGATTTATTGACATTACCGCCAATATATCCAACAACGTTGTATCAAAATTACGATAATGTATACGTAAACGCCAATAGCAATAACAATTCACAATATCACTTTTCACACTCAACCTCAAATGAAGTTGCGGATTTATCAGAATCTGCAGAGCATTGGAAGCAAAATGATAGGACATATAGTCCCCAACACGAAAATCAACATCAACAACAATTACTCTTACTACAACAACAACAGCAGCTAATCAAAATGTCATCAAATGTCATTCATTCGGATGGCCATGATTTAATTCAGCAACAAAATGAAAAAACCGAATATTCACCAATTAATTGTCAATCAAACGAATGGCACAATCAAAGAGATTATTTCAATCGTCATACAACGCACCATTATAATATGAGCACTATCAATGAATCATATCAAAATAATCATGTAACTTATCAAAATGAATATAATAGGGGATATGTCGAACAAAGTTGTCCTATTTCACATGCATCGATATACTTTTACCAAAATGGCAGTGACCGCAATATAAACTCAATGAACTCTGATAAATATGAAAATTATGTTAATAATAATGATAATTTAATGGATCAACAAGATAGTTGCAATTTTACCTGTTTATAATCGTATTTATATATAATGTATAGCTGTTATGCAATTTATACGTGTGCATATAAATTAATTAGAATTTATTTTTGTTTTTGTTATAATAAAAAATTGTAATTTCAATATATCACTAACATCTTTCTGTTATAGTAATATACATAGTATATTATACATCTATATAAATATATACTAAGTGAAACATGTACAATGCAATTCTTACATGCTAAATCGAGATTATAATGAAGCAATTTCACAGTTACGTAAAATATTTTAATTTTTAATTTTATAAAATTAATATTATCAATGTATTTCTCATTAAGGCCGAATTTTTACTTCTTCGAACTCCAGGAAACACTGTAAATAAAATATTGAATAAACATTTTTATTTGAACATAAAGAAAGTACTTTCCAAGTGTCTTATTCATTATAAATAGAAAAGGAAACAAAATATTTTACAATACATACCCATTAAGTGTTAAGGATATATACAGGTAAATGTATCAACCAATGCCTACATCATATCCATACATATAATTACATGCATGTATCGCTCATATACATTTACATATACATATATGCATTGGCAGTAATATAGCGAGAGCAGGCGGTACAACAAGAATGACACGCGCACACAGGGGATGATGTGGGGTGTGGATGATGTAAAGAGTGAAATATAAAATAAGCCGTCCCGCTTGTAACGCAATGCCGATACGAGGGGTGTAGGCATCATAGCGTTGAGAAAGGGTGGCAGGGTGGTAGAGTGGCAGTAGGATGGTGGAGTGAAGGTGGAGAATGAGAAGGTTTCAACCATGATTTCCATTCGCCAGCCATCCATCTTGTTTGAGACTGGAAACTGACAGATAGACGTGGATCCGAGTGCCGGTGACGTGGCAAATCTTCTACGTCTATGTGCACTATCGTATATATATATATATGTATATATGTTGGTGTGAACTTACATTTGCACACTTCAATATCGAATATATTTATATGCTAATATATACGTCAATACATATATGTAAAGACGTAAAATTCACAATTGCACATATCCCCACAACTGCCGTCAACATTCAACAATTCTTTCTGTCAAACTTCCTATTATTATTCACTGAATTTTCACCTTTCAAAAATATATACTCGTATATATGGATTTACAGGATGTAACATGCAGTAGTAATAGCAACTTGTGAAAAGTATATTATGTATAAACCATCAGGTTCTTTTCACTTATGCACATAATTATATTACCTAGTGACAATTACTTGGTTTGATGAATTTTAATTATTGGAGCGATAATGAAATTAATTGTAAACTGATGAAACCTTTGGGAAATTATGAGACTGGAACCCTCACAACCCTTGGATTGTGAAACACGTACGCTACCCACATTATATATTACTGGTAAATTTTCATTTTCATTGTCACACAGATATTGGCTAATTTTTGAATATCATAAAAATAATTGAAATACCATAATACATTTACATGTTTTTATTTATATTAACTTATCAGTAAACTATGTAATAACGTTCAATTTTTTCCAGCACCATCAATATATCATCTATCAATAAAATGCATATGATTTCATATTAAATTAAAAGTATATGTATATATGAGTCCGATAAACAAGTATTCTGTAGTTAACGACTCGAAATTTGTTGTAGAAATATATTATAGAAATCGAATTTCTAGCAAAGTTTGAATCCTATATGTACATTTTTCGGATTTATATAAAAATCATACATAAAATATTTCAATAATGCTTCAGCTTGAAAACCATTTTCTCACTATATCTACCCTATAACCTATTATGATTTTTAATGGCTTAAATGACGTCATATACAAACATAAAACTATTTCATATAATTTTAATATGATCAATGATAATAAATGAATATATTTATGGAATCTAAAATCGTTTTATTTTTCATTATTTAGTGGAGAGCTGAAATATTCCCAATCTTCATGCATCTCGTCGTTTTGAAAATTCCTTAATTTAAAAAACATGGCATTTATCTATTCTCCATCTTTGTGAAAGTGTGTGTTAAAAATACCCTATGTAATCTAACGTGTTCAAAAACCAAAAAAATTGAAATTTCGTTTATGGTAAATCGACAGTGAGAAACGAAACATTGCTATGTTGTTCTTTTATTCACCTTGCGGCCCAGCCAGGAACGTCATTTATCTCATTTGCGAATGATATATCCCCAATTATACACACTAACACGACAAAAAATACTGTACTACCACTTGCCTTGATTTTTTTCTTGAATACAGAAATAGCCAATCTGAAATGAATATTATCATTGAATCAATCACAATGACGATAACATAACATTTTATCCTGTTAGTTTTTTCAGTGTACATATTTTATATAATATTCATAACAAATATAGACGTATCGATAATCAATATTCAAAATGTACCATATCAATAAATTAAATCAATATAATTATTTCTATTTACCACATTTCTATATTTCATTTTTATGTACAGATCAATAAATATATTTTTTTAATTTATCATTTTATAAATATATAAACGAGATATATAAATATATTGGTAGTTGAATATTTGAATTTGATTCAGCCATTTTCACCAGTTGGATTTACCTACCCCGTTTCAACTCTCTCAAAGCGAATAATCTTGATCTCAAATGAATAATGGATGGATAATATTGAACTGAAATTAGTATGAGTCATCGTGTATATTCTTCACAAAAATGTGGGCCTTTATCAAATGAAAATACACATAGACATTATTCGTTGTTGTCTATGTCTTCGTTGTTGTTCCAGTCTGTTGTCTATAAGATGCTGACATATCCACATACATATACATATATATATATATATACATAAATAAGCTATCGATAATTTATTATTTTTTTTTATTATGAATATAAATTAATAAGAGAGAATGAAAAAGAAATAACGTAGCAGTATAGTACATATATCTATATGACTATACGTATGTGTGAAAATTGAAACGGGCATGCATGGCGAAGAATGAATAAAGATCGTGAGCCCTTCGGCGGCCGCTTATATACATTCACACGTAGAGACTTGGGAGAGTCTTTGAAGGTTTCGTGGGGCGGTATGGAGGCAATGCACGCAAGTAGAAACCCATGATCTTTGATATATTCGATAGGAGGGCCCATGAGCGGGCGCCATACGGCGGCAAGTATCCAAACTATACGTGACCTGCAACTTTTCAGTAGCATCTTCTCAACGGAGGACGCATTTCTACCTTTTTTTTTTCTTCTTCTCCCTTTTTATTATTTCTTTTTTATTATTTTCTTTTTATCCACAGAAATGACATGTAACGATAGGTAATATTAACAGAAAGTTCCAAACTATAGAATATTCTGAATAGTTCTCGTGCACTTGTGTATTACAAATATATAGAATCTCATATGCATTGGATGAATTGGAAACAAGAGAATATATATATATATATATATAACACAAGTATCTGTATATATATATATATATATATATATATATATATATTGAGAGTAGATTATAAGAATAAGAAAGGAAAAAAAAATATAGCAAAGAAGATGGTGCGGGAAACAAAGCGAAAATAAAACAGCGGGAGAATCGTTGCCATGAAAAGAATGAGGGCGCTGTCAGCTGGCGGAAATTATTCTGATTATGCTAATTCCAGTTCTGTTCCACTCCTTTACTCAGAAGTTCCCCCGCACCATTGCCTCCCTTGCTGCTGTCTGCGCCATCTTTCATGGGTGATATTTATAATACAGGGGCGACTGCGAGCAGTTTCAAACTCTTTGAAACCCTCTCTTCTCACCAAACACTGTGTGCCCCCCCCCCCCCCCCTCCTCCTCCCCCGCCAACACGTACTACCATGCACACGCGAGCTTTAGTTCTTACATATATCAGCAGCAGTATGTTTTTCACAACGATGTCTATAAATTTATTCATATACTCGATCCAAAAATTTTCACTGAATTCGAAGCAGTTTCTCAATATCTCTTTTGAAAAATACTGTAATTTGTCGTCATTATCAAATATTTATTGTTATACCGTTGTCTTATACAAAATACATTTGTAATATAAATATAGTCGCATTCATAAATATTTACACTTAAATATAATATATAAATATTTTATTGGCATGATACCTACATTTTATCTTAACATTACAAAATACATCACGTGTTAAATGATAAAATCCGCCATAAAGCGGTGTACAAGTAGACCTCCCAAAATATTCTTCGGTGGTCCAGGAGACACGGACACATATACTTTGATTAATCACAACTACTGCATTATTTAATGCTTATATACAAAGCTACCTATATATGTATAGAAGAAGAATCTCTATAGTTATAAATTATAACTATAGCAAGTCGACAACAGCTCGCGATGGACCAAGCAAGCATAGAAATTCAACAGCATTCATGGGATAAATCGTGAGCACGCTTTGCTAAGATACAAAAGGGGCATAGAACTCTGCGGCCAACTTCTTTACAGACAGGTTACGTATAAACATGTTAGGCGGGCGCATGGTTTCCGAGGCCAACGTTCATCCATCACTTTCCACCGGCATATCTACATACATATACACATATATATGTATTAAGTATAGGTGCATCTATATATACACATACAGATACACTCAGTACACACTGTGTCTCCCAGGTCCACCACAACTTTCTGTTTACTTTATTGCCGCTATGTATGTAACTGTGTATCCTTATTCACTTGTAATCTTTAATCCTATTTCAAGTGCAAACTGTATCAACAAGTACACACAAACACACACACACACACATACACATATATTTATAATCAAATAGAGCTTTGACAATATTTCAATCATTCAATATAACCAAATAAGTATTTTTTTTTCATTTTGCTATGTTTTCGTTTGTGTAAGTGTACAATGAGTATAGATAGGATGAACTTGAATAAAGGTATATTCAAATATTATATATGGTGATGATGCAATGACTGTAGGAAACAAAAATGATGTATACACATATATATATATATATCTGTGATATAGTTGAATTTGATGTATGAAGTCACTGAGAATGTGTGAAATGTATATATAGACGCGATCGACGATCAACACATCCAATGTCAACGCGATTTTCATATACTATATACTGACAGCTTTGTTGTCAAGGAAATCACACGAAAAGACGAGATAACTCTACACATTATAAATGAAGTTTTCATATATCACCATATATTATATATATTACACGTACATACATGTACGTTCATGTGTTTATATAGATGGGCTATATTTCATACTAATTCTGTTACCACGAGATTTCATCTTATTCAATCTCACGTAAAATATTCAATTGTTATATAGCGATAACGGTTTTTGGTTATCAACCATGTATTCAATAATTTTCAAAATTCCTTTGAGAAATTGATGTGAAATTAAATGAAGAGGAAAAAACAGTACTATAAAGTTCAAGACTTGAAAAAAGTTTTTTGATCACAATATCGATTGGCGGTTTATGCATAATGGATGACTGAGTTGAAGTAAAATACCTCGAATGCATTGTATATGTATGGAAAACGGTGAGATTAGTTCACTGGCGGGGTGAATTAATAGCGAAGCTCTTTGATTTTCATGAGTAAAAACGATTGGTTACAATGCTGAGAGTTATTCTTCAAATTTGTCTCATAATAATTATTTATCGTTTAACAAAATATCAATTTTACTTCCATGATTTTAATTTATATCAAGAACTATTGCATATCATTATGTAAAAAAAATTCTGTGTTATCTCTTTTATTGTTGTCTTTATACTTCCAGTAGAATTCCTAGATACACCTCAAATAGACACAATGTTTTAATTGTTCGTCGCTATATTTTCAGAATTAATAACAATAATACTGTCATATCAAGATTGTCGATGACAACTGAGTCATATATATATTTTTTTTTCTATTTATAGAAGAATATATTTTATTAATTGCAATGTACACCTCAAGCCAACATAAATCCGATAGTTTATTTTTTCATTGAGGAAAAAAAAAACCAACAATGCAGATAATTTATTAATTTGAGGCCTTTATATTTTAAATTTGTAATTGCAATTATTAATATATGAAATGTAATGAAAATACAATGTTTTTTCAATTTCAACGTCATTAGTCACTCATAAATAAGTTGGTGCGTGGCATTTAATAAGCGCCAATAGATTTTTCATCGAAAAACTTTGCGATTGGTCCGTGAAAAAATGTTGGAGTTCGCTCCAAGTCAACATGAAATTGGATGATAATATCAATAATCAATAAAAATTCCGAAATAATATGGAGACAATTAAAATCATATTCATGTGGTAATCCACCGATTTTTCAATATAAAAACTGAAGTGTATCACACGCGCTCTCATTCGCTTGACACATACCGTCCATTGAATTTTTAAAGGTACCGACAGAAGCCAACCATGAAGATAATATCACAAATGGTATCTACTTTTTGAATGTGCATTTTCAATTATTTAAACATGGAATAGACTAAGAATAAAATATTCTTCTAATTGAGAATTATTTGCCAATCACGAATCCCTTATGTGCTGGGTTTTAATGTGCATAAATGGATTTGTCATCGAAAAATTAATAGATTGGAGCATAAAAATATGTGTGAATAATCTTGGAATATCAATAATCAATCAGGAAGTCTAGAAATACAACAAGAAAATGCATGTGTAACATATTAAGCTACATATTAACTAAAAATTTATAGCAAACATTGAAACAAAAATTATTCGTTTTGTATCGACAACCCCATATATACGAAGTTTTCATTTGCTATATTTTTAGTAGTCTACATTTATTGAATAATGATCGGTCGAAATTTGCATTCAATGTTCATACATGACTATACGATATAACATTTATACCTACTGTATATAATTCACACAATAATTACTACTCATCTTTGTTGGAAATTAGGTGTGTGAAAATTACTTGATGTGGCATTGAATTGATATGTGATAACAAATAATACGTTACGGTATAAAAAAAAAAGTATCTGTAAGATTGTTCCACTTTCTTATCGACTCGGTACTAAACTTAATGTAATGTTTTGCGATTGGGTAAAGTACCTACCAACGACGCGCAACGTGAATAATAAAGCGACGAGCCAATGCGGCCGCGGTAATGTTCAAGTAACATCGTCGACAATCGCCAATTGATCTATCGACTATGAAGTGAAAAGAGAATAGGAGATATCGGAAAAAAGAAGTGATAAGTCGATATAACCACATAGATTGATCATCACGCTTTAACGGAAACTTGTGAAAAATCCAAAATGTCCTATGGATATCGAAACAGTATTAACATGTTCGTGTATAAATTTAGAAAAAATAAAAAAAAAACAACATTTTGATTTGACTTTTATCAAAACTACTTTTATTGAATCAAAACAAGTTTCAGATTTGATTTAAAATCGCGTCTGTTAATTTTTTTATACTTTAGAAAATATATGATTTTGTTTGAAATGTTTTTGCTCGGCATATCTTCAATAGTGAAAAAGTCCAATTATATAATAATTACAATGATATTTCACAGTAAATGCCGGAAAGAAATATGTTATTTATCATTAGCACCGGCGAGTACATGATAGGCTACATGACGAACGACCATTATCAGAGCACTAATTTTTACAAGGAGATATTTATTTCTATTATTACTATACGAGTATAAACTCGTATAGTAGTAATGCGCATCAAAACATATGATACCATAACATTACACTTGAAACAAAAATACGATTTGTATTTTCTAATCGATTTAATTGATTAGTATATTTAAACTTTTCATCAAATAAAAATTATTCCAACTTTATTTCAACCACAACGATAATTATTTCATTGTACGGAAAACTATTTCCTTTTTTAATATCATATCATGAATTTAAATAATTTCACGTTTCACATTTTATTTGATAATAAAAATGATTTATTATCGATTTCACACGTACTACAATCATAAGTGACAACTTTATCATTTAAAATTTCATACCATGAATTTTCAATTGTGACCACATTGATCAATAATTATTAATACTTACAGAAAAGTATTAGAGCTTATTTCCAAATAAAACATGGTACCAACAAAAAAATCTTCTACTCTAATCGATTTTGTTTAATTAAATGAAGATCAATTCATCTATGGTAATTGAAATACTTGTATAAATATAGATTAATTTATATTTGATTCAAATATATGTCTGTGGGCTTCGAAAGTATGATAAAGATTTGAAATTTAGAAAATTCTTAAATTTAAATCAGCGTTACATACTATAAATTATGAATATTTTCAGATTTAAATCAAATCTGTGAGTTTTAGGATAATGAATGTTATTTTGCATTTCTGATTAAGTGGTAAAATTGTCTGAAAAAAGTTATTATTAAATTGAATAAAAATTTTACATGATCGTGAACATAAATGGTTCAACAAAGTAATTCTGCGAAACTGTAAAAATAATAAATTTTCATATAAGACTGTAAAATTAAAAGGTATCATCTACAATAACGATAAAGTAGGAATCCATTAAAACTTGAATGGAATAAGTGACAAATCTGCTTTTAATTGGATTCATTATTTGCAAAGATTTCGATAATCACAATCTAGTCACCAGTCCAATAGTAAATACGGAGCGTAACAATTCTGCATGAATTTATTGAAAGTAAACATAAAAAATAGTAACCGAAATGAATGAGACGACGGATCTACTCACCCGCTATATAAAAAAACAAAAAATAAAATAACACCGTTACAAAAACTTTAGGTACGAATGTCAAAAAAACAAGGTGTCATTGTGGGACTCTGAGAATGAAAAGAAACAATCAACAACGATTAATGTACGTTGGGAATTCACAAAAACAGATTTAAAAAAAATACGAACAAGACAAAATATATAATTAATGAGGCGAAGGGTATGTTAACGTACAGACTGTAGTATACAGGGCTAGACAAACGACCAAATAAATCCAAAAAAAATATTGAACAAAACTCATGAATGTATATATCTTTACATAGGTGTACCTTTTTGTTCAATACAAATAGCCCATTAGACGTCACTCGATTATAAAATAAATTAAACAAAACTATATAATTCTATTAGAATCCATATCAAATACCTATATCGGTATATATATATATATATATATATATATATATATCGAGATATAGATATAGTGATTGCAGATTCATTATAGAATATAACAAATTTAATAGTGAAATTGATTGATAAATTTTTTTCCAATAATTTTCTTGTAGCTGTATACATATATTCGATGATATAGATTTAAACGAATAAAGTTCCTTTAATGGCAATGAAATGAATGGAGGGAAAGGTATATGAGACGTCGGTGATTCTGGAATAGTTGGGGTGGCTGCAATATAGGTGGTAACCCAAGGTCCGCCAGTGGGAGCCGCCTTGGAGTCTCTATAAAGAGTGAAAAAGGGAGAAACAGAGAGAGGTAGCAGGAGAGCGAGAAAGGTAACAGCAGCGATAAGGCGTCGTGAGTAATGAGCAATGCCGCGAGTGATATCGCGAACGAGAACGAGATAGATACATCTCTACGGCCCGGAAGGAAAAGAAAGGGAGAGAGACGATGGTAAATGGTATACGGAGAAGTGAGACGCCGCTACAAATCAACTTTTATACCGAAAAAAGTTCATTATTGGTTCGCCATCCAAAAGAAAAAAAAAACAGAAAAAAAAAAGGAGAGAAAAAAGAGATAAAGAGATTTTGCGAATAGAGAAGGGCGAGAACGCAAGAGACGTCGCTTATGCAAGGGAGTAGAAACCCAGTATTATCGGTGGTTGGTTGAGACAAGTAATGTTCTTTTTTTTTTCTTTTTTTTTTTTTTAGAATTCATGTTCAAATATCACCATATCTTATAGGGCTGCTCCAGTATTTTTATCCATATTATATACCACCAAATACATCAGCGCAGATATGTTAATGTGTGCAAATATATTTATGTATATTATCATTATGAAGTAAAATGCAAGAAACAAAGTGCTACGTGCATATACATTATATTCCAAATATAATAATGTACGTATACGTAACAATCGTATCTACAGCATATACAAATGGAGCACTTTCATAAATCTATGCAATGTCATTTCCACATCCTGTGTCACTGTTTTTTTTACCAAATAATTTCAGCTTCATTCTTCATTTGACTTGGCACAAACTGCCGCAAACAACCCACAAACCGGCAGGCATAACTCGCTGTAAGTCGAGGTTCTCGCCAGTGCCGCATTTATATTAAAATACTAAGAAAAACTTTGAATTTCGCGTTGCCACCCTCTTTTCATCCCTACCTTTCTCCCTCACTCACGCTGCCTGTTTCTTTTTCTCTCTTTCTCCTTCTCTCCATCTCCACAACGACTCAGAATCGTTAATTTTCTGCCTCCATTCGCTTCTCGTAAATTTTCTGTTGGTCCGCATATACTATAACCACAACGAAAAATAATACAAGACGGAAACGTTGACCATTCTTTTCCTTGTGGACATACTTTCATTAAAAATAATAATATTAATGATTCCAAGAGATTCATAAGCCGGCACAAACAAAATTATCTTCATAACTCGGTATTCATTAATGAATCAATTGATAACGACGAATAATTTGATAATACATCATATAATATTGAGGCTACCATTAAAATATGCCGTTCAAAAACAAAATTATTCGGCAATAGATCATATATCGTTTCCACTTTTCATCACGTAGCAATAACGAAGGGTTGGTTTCATCAGGTTTTTCGATAGTCAAAACAAGGCATGTAACTGCATTTCAATACAATAGTAAGCAGATAAACAGATTAAAAAAGTGAACAATATTATTCCCTGAACGTCGTAGTCACCTTCAATAAAATGAAAAGAGTTATATATTTATAAATATCACGTACATGAAAAACGTATTTCTCAGTTGCTGTCCGGATGGATATACATCATATACATGTATATTTCATATCGACTTTCGGTTTGACGTGAAATAACAATATGCATTTTCGAACGAAGTACATAGGTACATTATATTCCGCCGAAAAAAATATAAGCTCGGTCATCTCAGGAGTGGCTTGATAAAAACGTCTAAAATTTTGCCTATAGCATAATAATGTTCGGGGGGTCATTAATTGCTATGGCATATTTCAATACGACTTTTATATCTTGAGAAAATGACATTTATTTCTATTGTGGAGAGATTGCATATGCGATTGAGTGCATTTCATTCTGATGACGTGTAACACGTCACGGATGTCAACAAATCTTGCTAAATAATATCTATTATTGTAATATAATGTTTCCTCTAGAAATATATATATATATATATATATGTGTGTATATAATGAACCATTATGTTTATTTTTTTTATTGATCACATTATTCAAATATAAAAAATTTTTCAAATGATTGATACAATCAATAAAGCAACCGTGATGAAAAGTACCGCGGGAGTCTACTTGCCTAAATTTTTTTATATTATTACTCAACCATGTAAAGTTCGTGGGTTTTATGTATAAAGTATGTACACATAAATAAATGTACATCTATATGTATAACTCAACACTTTGATATATCATTTATTCTTTTCAAATTCAATAGTATATTTTTTTTTCAGCTGACTCATGCCAAAATGAACGGCCCCGTATGTATGGAAATCTTATACCTACATATTATCGTATAGGATCAACCGATGAAATACAGAATTAATGATAAGTTCATGAGAAATGATTCTGCCCTTGTCTCTTCTCACCACTAAATTTCAGCACTTCCAACTTGATACTATTAATTTTGAATGGTGTTTCACACCATTCATTGACAATAGATTGTACTATTATATGCCTGTGGACAAACGCAACTATATATATAAATATACTGAGAAATCCATGGTTACATTAGCAGGTTGAATCCACAATTCTGTTATATTTCTATCACTGCAATTAATACTCACATTTCATAGTATTGAAAGTGATAAAGAAAGTAACGGATATTGAACAAACTTGTGACGTGAAAAATATTTTGTGGAATTAAATGAATCGATTATCAAACAATTGTAGTATTCAAATGTTACATGTGGGAATGAGATACACAGCTATTACGCAGAGAAACAGCCAAGATACAGAATAACTACACTATGAATTATTATTATAGCTCCCGACAATTTAAAAAACATATTTTTCCCTATACTTCACTCCATCCAAAGAAGATTAATAACTTGGTATTCGCTTGCAGCGTGTGCATGCAACTTTGACTTTCAAATCAATCTTACATATTTTTCAACAAACAAATTTTTTTCTAAATCATTTCTTTTTCATTTAAAAAATGTTCATACATCAAACACCTTCAATTCATCAGCACCAATTGGACCATTATTATTTACATAATTATATTTTATACTCAATATGTTTTGATAAACACGAATTGTTAGTTGTTAACTGCACGCATGGTGTGGTAGTGTGCCTTGAGGCCTTCCGGACCACTTTCTGAACAGGTATCTATATATAATGGGAACGGGGTTTTTCTTCAGCTCGAAACGCCATGCACATCTACCTCATTTTTGACTGATCGACCGTCAAACGCTAATAAGCAACCGCTGAGCGTCGGCCTCTTATAATATTCTGCGTCTTCTCTATCTTCTTTTTCCTTGTATTATTATGTATATACATTTACTTTCACAATATATAATATAGTATATATGTATGTGTATTTGTGAATGTATCTACAATAGTGGTATAGTCTTTAAAATACATATAAAGGTATATGTACTGTTTTTTCAGTATGGAGTGGATATTATGAGGATGTAGCGTAAAAAAGATAGTGGAAAAAACGAGGCGATGTTCAGAGTCCTTTTTTTCAGAAAATACTACTCAGTATATCGTTGTATTTTACTTGGACAATTGTTATAGCATTAATCATTACACTATACAATATACAACAAAATTTTATATGCATGTACATTGAGAAAAATCTCCCAGTGACTTTAGTATCAGAATCGTTAAGAATAAAATTGGGTACCGTTTACACGCGTTTGAGTATAAGTAATTGAGAAAATGCGAAATATATAATGCTCGAGTTGTAAACATCAATGTATTTGAATGTAAACGGACAATAACTGTTACGATTTCGCATAGATATATATACGTATACCGTATTGGATATGTATTGATGGTCTTGCGATCAATATTATGCATAAAGCAAAAAATGTATAAATAAATATTTTTTAAATCATATGTTTGCTTTTAGAAAAAATTCTGAAGGCGCGAAAAAATGTAAGACAAATATGTGTGCAACACAAAATTGCGCAACTATTAATACTATACTTATAGGTATACAAGTAATATTGGTAAAGATTGAGGTCAAAGGTGACATAATAAATGCCGAAAATTTTCGCGAATATTTCTCGATGCACACAAAAGTAATTATTGCTGTACGAATGTATGAAGGCTACACGTAGTTGTCATATTATGGTACGGTGACTACCGAGAATTATCGAGTTGGCATCAATAATATTGTTGTACGTAGTGAAAAATATTGTGTGCTAAATAGCCTTGATTTGGACTGAGCATGGTCGTTGATTACTTTGAATTCAAATAGATTATGAACTCATACAACAACGATACTCTAGATGAAATGTAGCTGATGGCCTACTTAAAGGCATTTATGATGGTCAACTATATAAGAGCTAGAATAATTTTTTTTTTTCCAATCTCTGTGGTCTATCTTTTATATGGTATACAGATGGCGTACGACTGCTCAAGAACCCGGATACTAGTTCTTGGCTATTCTACGTGCAGATTAATGATTAGGTCATAAAGAAAAAACACAAAGAGATAATACAATTAAAGCAGAAGTATGGTTGCGAAATAAATAATATTCAAATGGTTTGTCGGAATGAATGCAGTCCGTTTATCAAGGAATTCGGAATCTTACGGTTACGAAATCGAAGTGACTTTTTTTTTTATCAAATTCATACTGTTGTTACAGACATGTAACTTATCAGCGAAGAAACCTTTCCTGAGATATATCGATTTTAGGTTATTGATTTATCGACTTTCGAGTTTCGACATATCGAATTCCGACTTTCGATTTTTGATATATCGAATTTCGATTTTCAAGTTTCGATATATCGAATTCCGACTTTCGATTTCCGGTATATCGATGCGCGTTTTGCATAAAATCATATCGATTATTGGTACATCGAATTGCCATTTTTGAGATAACGATTTATGATTTATTTGTCCATCACGAATGATGTGTTTTTCATTCGCAACTAATGTGCACTGAAAATGATAATGAATCTATTCATCTATTTTAGCCATCCAAAAATCGCTAATTGACATGGAAAATCGCAAATCGATATATCGAAGGCTCTTAATCGATATCTCGAGTGTCGCATAATGATATACCAAAGTATTCATCAAAGAATCGATCCACAAAATTCGCCAAAAATTCTAACAGAATTCGCTGAACTGTTTTGGCTGACTTTTTTATGAAATGACCAAAAACCTATGAAAGTTGACCAAACTCTGTTTTGACTTTTGTAGAAATTTTGTGATCAATTTTTTCATGGATGACATTTTAAAGCGGCATGAGCCTAAAATGCCTGAGGCATTTCAAGAATGCGCGATTCTCGATATATCGATTTCCCATATTTTGGATTATGAACAGACACTATCGTACTTACGCAAAAAGCGATGAAACAAATTCACTAAATTTTTGATATTTTATCATATTTCAATCACATACTTCACATCGGTTACGTCTTGCGTACAATAAAGTAATAAATGATTTTTCAAAGTAAAAAAGCAGTGGTTTTCAAACTGTACTGCTATTGTTCACAGAAGAATACAAGTAGTGCTTTCTTACTCTATGTGACTTGTATAGATTATGTCACCTTCTGCTTTTACCAATGATGAATCCCGTAGTAATAATTTTACTTCTTTTTCTTGTATATCTAGATAATGATATCAGCGGTAAGTGCCATTTAAATTAAACTTGATTCCCCCACATTTCCCGATTAACGTTCATTTCATGAATCATATCATTACTTTATGACATTCTAAACTCAAATTATACATTTTGACATATTCGAAAGATTCTCAGCTGAAACATAAAATGTTAAAATGATAAATAGAATAAAATCTATTAAAATCGATTCAAGGTGATGTGATTTTTCGGGGCATGTGAATTATCAATATGTTGATGGAGCAATTCTCGATATATAGATTTTCAATATCAAAAAAGAACTTGGTAGAATTGTGTAGGGAACTGTTTATCGATTTTTACAAACCCGAAAAAAAGTCGACCAAATTCTTCATAATAAAAAAACACCGCTAAGTATATACAAAAAACCGCGGAAAAAATTTATAAACAAGTTGTCTAGAAAAATCATAAGACAATCGACTCAAATTCCAGAAAGAAATCATAAAAAAGTAAACGACGAATAAAAAATCGGAAGACACTATGACACAACAAAAATTGATACGAAACTGCCAGAAAATATTTACACAAATACTAAACGCACTCTTCTATTAGTGCTACAACTGATACATAAAAAAAATCATGATAATCACAAATTTACATATTAATCCATTTTTTTTTCTCATTTCTTCAATTTATTATACAACCCTCAATGCGCGTTTGGTGACTCTGATGTATACAGGATAATATGCTGTATTCAAAATTAGATAAGAAAAAAATCCAGATAAATATTGCAGGAATTGTCATTAGAACTGTAAACATATTTACATGTTCAAATAAATATTTTCAGTTGAAATATATAGATATCATTTTCAATGTATGACTTTTACCTCTAGGAAGCAGAAATTTTTGATTTTTGACACATGTTATTATGGAATAACCAATAAAGCAGAACATAATGACAAGACAATGGATGGTAAATGTCTAAGCCATATTTTCCAAGAGTATTTTTGTGCTCGTTGGAGGACATTTTCAATTGATTCCTATGATCTCACTACTATATTTAATAAGTATGTGATCTAAGAAATCTATGCATTGCACTTAATCCATTGGCAAAGCTCTGATAATTAACCCGGAACAAGATATTGAAGGGTAAACAAATGTGATCAGTATAACAGAATACCGCAAATGCAAATTTATACCAAAACACACGAGTTGAAAATAATCCTCGAACTCTCCATCACCATAATAATTTAATTTATTAGTTAATTCAATTATTTATTCATTTATATGAAACTGCGTGATGAAAAGTAAAAATAAAATCAATGATACTATTAAATGTTCAAGAAAATCCTTTTTATTTTCGATTGAAATTTTCGTTCATAAAATTTAATATTTTGATTTCAAGTGTCTAATTTTTGGTTTCAAAATTATTGAAATCTTCTGTCAGTTCTTTATTTTTCATTTTTTATTATGTTTCTGCGATTTCAAACATTTTGTTATTTTTTATTAATATGGATCAATGAAATGCGTCGTTTGTATATTCCATTTTATTCCATTTTTAAAAGTTGCCATTTACACGATCACTCCACGTTGGACCGGTCTCCCCTGCATAGATTAATTGTTGAAACTATATTCTGATTTTGTCCATAGATGAATAAACTCATTAGATTTTCAACGTTGTGTCATTTAATGCCCCGAAATTCAAATTATATTTATCAATATTTTATAAAATTTATATATAATCTATATTGGCCCAAGAATAAGAATACATGGAGATAAAATTGTATCTATATAAATGTATATACACGAGAAATTTTCTCTCAGCGGTAATGCGAAACGGTCAGTTTTTGTACTTGACGTTTGACAAATAAGAAACGGGATTCAGACATATTATTATACCGATGCCGCACGGTGTGCGCAGAGTGCGCGCGGTGCGCTGGGGACAGGCAACCGGCAACACCGGTACCGGTATGCTGCCGGGCATTCTCAAAAATTTTTTCGACCGATCTAATAACGTCGAGGACGCACCGCCTCATTAGTCAAGTCCGTCGAGGCTTTCTGGTCACTTCAACCTATTA
The DNA here is from genome assembly GCA_910591685.1 of Galerucella tenella. Classification (NCBI taxonomy): domain Eukaryota; kingdom Metazoa; phylum Arthropoda; class Insecta; order Coleoptera; family Chrysomelidae; genus Galerucella; species Galerucella tenella. Next base: position 107,283 of record CAJUYH010000157.1, on the reverse strand, counting down.
CGCGCTGTCGCTATACAATGAATGGTTTGGGCTCTGCCTTCTCCCCTTTTTCGGACTTCTCGTACTTTTTTTCACTTTATTTTCATTTTATTAAACTTTATCTGCCTTGAACACGTCTACTAATAACAAAATTCCTCCAACAATATTAATCTATAAAAAATAATACGTGTACCGATAACAAAAAAATCTTACGCTGAGAAAAATAGTAGTATAAAATTTGTGCTTATATTATTGGAATTAAAGTACAAGTGAACTATATTGGTATCGTCTTTGTAAAAATGTGTTACTATTTCTCATCAATGTGTGAATATTGTTAAGGTTTCATCATAGTACTTCTTGGTATGAAATTATTCCCACGAAAAAATACAACATCGCAGACAATATCATAATACATATTACCTCACATATATATTTCGAATGCACTATCGTTTTTCCACTGGTTAATGAAAATATCAATGTCTCTCACTATTCATTAAATCCATACCCGTATATGTACAGCACACTCTTTTAACCCTATCACCTAAAAAGTTAATTTCGTCCAATGTGAGGCCATCACCTAATGTCAAGCTGATGATTTTCATCAAAGTAAGTGAGACCTTCCTTTCCTCTAACTATACATACATATATATATATATGAAGAGTCTGTATTATATGAAATAATAACAGGATCTGGTAGCTTGTACCAAATAGAATTCAACTATTATTCACGATAGCAAAGAAAGTTCATTCAAAGTCTTCGAGGAGACATTGTTCAAAGATACAACGCGTCGCTTAAATACATAACGTCTTCAAACTTGAAATGTGAATACTGACAAAGTAGAAAAATTGGACTCTGATCGTTAATCGGGCCGACTTTATATATATATATGCATATATATTTGTATGTAGAGGATAGTAAGTGAATGTGGGCCAGTCCTCTGATATGGGCTGGTAACATTTCTCGTAAACAAGCAATTGGGAGAACATTCAAACGATTATTTTCCATCACATTCATTCGCCCTAACATCACTTTCATTCCATTTCGTTAATCGTGTGCGAGTAGCTGCTAAGGTAGAACTAGTTTGTTTCGCTGCAGTTAAACAATTTTGTTCGGTTCGTAAACACATGTTATTTCTTTGAAGAAAATTAATGAAAAAGACCAACATAAATGAAGTTTTTCTTATGCTCACCAAAATAGTTTTAACTTATACAATTAGATGAACTTTAATTTCTGTTGTTTTCTTAAAAGATAATTGAGTTCGTATTGACATATATACTATAACCCATATTTGAGTACGCGTTCCATATTTAGCTCCTGTTTTACAATTTTGCTTAATACTCAATTTTGATAATTTAGTTAATTAACAAAAATATAAGACTATTACCTTGCTCTATAAATATATATATGCCTAATTAATATTCCAATAAAAAAAATTGATTTATAAATAATTTTTTGTTTTTAACCCAAAAATAAAATGCTAACCCATATTTAATTACTTTTCTCCATAGTTTCCTTGTGACGTATATTAACAATTGCAATATATTACAAATTTATTGACGTTATGCCTTTGAGTAGTGAATAAACTTTACAATTACCATTTGCAAAAAATTTTTTACTATTGCTTTGCATTTCAATTTATTTCTCAATTTATAACGATATATCCTTTACTGCCAATTCATCGATATACATATATAACGTTACCCAAGAATACATAGTTCTTGATGGACGTTATATGCAAAACATTTTCCTCTCCGTCGCTACGTGATCGCATATACGAGAAATTATAACGATATATAAATACGTCCACCTCTCGATCATCAATTTTATGAGAATTTTAAAAATATTACAACAATTAATCAATGGCAATTTAATTTTTGCACGTATCCGCAATGTTGGAGGTTTTGTTATTTCCAATTTTTGAATTCTTGAAATCACGCGTTAAATTGCAGCTTATTGGTGATTTCAAGTCCGTCACGTTTCTCGTCCATCTCCAGCAATCACGAGACCTTCCGTCGCTTGTTCCTGGGATTTTAGATAAAATCCGATGCGCCTGTTATGTTATGCGGGTGGCATACATTGGTGGTGTCCCACGAACGTGCCACAAATACCAAACCCTCCCATGTCACACTCTCGATTCTACCTTGTCCATAACACGTCCACCACTTTATATATATTCCATGCACCTTATAAAGTTTCACATACTTATCAATACATAGATTTTCTCAAAAATTCTTAACCAATGTCTATGTTTGTTGCACAATACTACTTCATTTTAATCTTTTTAGTATTTTTATTTTTCACTTATTCAACAGCCATTTCCATTGACACTTAATATATCTGTTGCTAATTGACGTACACGTATCTATTCATCAGATATATTCTGTAAAACTGGGCGGCGGCCATCAGTGAGGAATAATACATTACAACTGTCTTCACTTGTTATAAGCTCGAAAACATTCTGCCATCTGTGACAAATACATTCTCGATATATATATACTCAGCGCAAAAACTGAAAGAAAGATGACCCCAATAATTATATGTCCATATACCTAAATATATTACTCCAATATTTTGATCTCACGTGTTATGATTTATACACTGTAACAAATACCCAGTGTAAAATAGCCTGACTATGTAAACATATTGTCACTGTTGAGTACTTTGGAATAAATATTAACACTCTTACAATTGTTGAAGTAACATAAAGCGAACAGTTAATGAGGAGAATTTTTAGTCTCATTTTATTTTTGACACTGATGTGTTTGCATGTGTTTACCACGTTGTGCGATCTAGTATTTTTTTTCCATACATTAATAATTCAAGTTCATAGCGATAACTGTTTCATAACGAATTGGCACGTACCACTGAAGTAATTGCAACTATACTTCGCAATATGAGTCTTTTATATGTTTCTATGTTCATTTTATGAGCCATTAACACTGAACTTCATAATAACGATACATTTGCAATAAAGATATACAATTATACTTAATTATAAAATTTCACTTCATACGATGTCAACTAATTACAAGTGCATTCACAGTATAATACAAATAAGAAGTAAATGAAAAATAATGAAATGGTATATACAAGTTCAATAGTTAGTATATAGAGGGGTCAGTTGGCAGGTTCGCAAGGGCACTCACAACCCCCCGGGTCGAGGCGTACTTCCCCCGTGGCAAGAAGACAAATGAGCCTGAGGTGAGAACTTGCCCGATAAATACCAAAGGCGACACAGTGTTTGACTAGGGAGCATAGCGAGCCACAAGAAATATACTGCGGACACTCTCATCCCTATCCTCTTTCACTGCGGTCCGAGTGTCCGACCCTTACATCCTTGTTCTACGAGTGTCCACAAGAGCCGCCTGTGGTATACGTAGGACCAAGATCGCCTCAACCAACATCGTTTCCAGCACATCCTACTATTACAAAAATGAAATTTTTTTTCTGCCATTTTTCACTTGCATTCTACTCGCTCCCCCATTACATATTATATCCAGCCGCAAAACGCGTATCCATCCTTTCTTCGTGGCACAAATGCGTAACTTTACGGTATATACCCATTCTCTACATATATATATATATATTTCTTCTATACGTTTATGCAAAGAATAAAACAAAACATTTTTTTTTCCTTCTTTTCTATTTATAGTGTTAATTTTATTTATTATTTCATTTAAAGTACATCCCATACAAATGGTTTTGCTGGTGCTTTCTGGTTAGTTTAAACCAGTTAAAACTTCTTGCACGTTAGTATTTGAGATATAGCAGACACCATGTGTATATATACGTGTATAGGTATTGTATATATATCCTACATATATATGCGTAGATATGTGTATATATAACAAAAAATATTCTGAAGGTCGGTCTGGTGTTATTAATGACACAAGTCCGCCGCATAATATTCATTACCACAAATAGTTGATTATCTGCGTACGCTCGTATATTACGAAAGTAGCCGACAAAGGACAAGCTACATACGGTGAGGCATGACGAATTAATCTGCTGATTAAAGCAATCCACTGAAATCGTGATCACGATGCTACTACACATTTAACACGTCACTAAAAGTCAAATCGCTATGCCCTCTATATCGCAAGCAGTATTTTATAGATCTACTATCTAATTTTGTCACATTTTAGTTCAACTTATAGGTTCAACATATATTATATTATGAAAAATGGTAGAAGTTTATTGTGTAAAATAAGACATTCATAAATAGTTAAATAAATTTAGTTATAAGAACGGTTATTTTGAACTAAAATAAATTGTGTCTGTTTTTCCGATTAAAAGTAATCGGCGACTGTGTAACAAAATCGATTGACAATTAAAATTACGTTACAGATATAAATAATTCGTTACTATGTATATATGTATAAACATGTATATCAAACATGTGTACACATATATATGTAAATATATCAGTACCAATATTATATATATTGACAATGTATATATATGAAAATGTATTGCAATTTTTCGTAACATCAAAATGAATATTCAGACACATTCTTAAATTCTCTTATCTACATCATAAAGAAATAATAAAGAGAAATATTAATATTATCTATCTATAGATGACGTTTTGCAACTATGATAAAAAATTATGTTTAAAATTGCAGTTGTTGTTTTTCTGTCTATCTTTATATGTATGTGATGTGAATCGTATAATCTTTCAAGGATGATTACACCACATACAAGAAATTTGAAAATTTCCGGTTGACATTGTGGTAACGATAAATTACCACGTTACCATTTAGATCTAACTTTCAGTTTAGCCGGAAGTGATAAATGTATATATTGCATATATACATTTATAGTTTCGGAGCGATTTATACGGTTCATTCACGTGATGAAAAGTATAGAGCAAGTCTACTATATATATGTATATATATCCTTGCCTGCATATCTTTTATAATTGTGACTATACCGTATATATATTATAAATGTACTTGAAAGGGTGTTTAAGAATGCGGGGTGCATACTATTATTATCCTCGTCAAACGTAGTATATACATGCGTATGTTTATGAAAATTGTGAGTTTATACTCGTCCTACTTGGCATTGATAGCAATGGAAAATTTTATGTACATATCGAACATGTATTTCTTTGATAAAAACCAATTTTATAAACATAATATTTATTTTGTCCATGTAGTAGTATTGAAAGTCCAAAATAAGAAATATGGTATACCCTAGTAACATAATATTATATTTTATCCTGTCGGTTGTCTATACATATAATATAAGAACGATGGCGACGGTTGCAATATAGAATACTATAGTAGGTATAGTTTCTTTTGATAGGCATGTAAGCACGCGAAGTTGTACTTAGCTACACGAATTGATATCAGACCATGGTGCGTCACGTGACTGGAAACATCAAAACCTAGTATACCTACTATGCAGAATATGAGAACGGGCGTAACTCTGAGCCGGTTGGTCGGCACTTCGTTCGACGAAGCGTGTCACGTGGCACGCCCACGACACACGCGAACCTCTCTCTCCGCCTTAGATATATTCCTTTTTATTTATTCATATTTTTTTTTCAGTTTTTCCAATGGTCTATGTATGCACTTATAAAACTCGTTTCATATATCAGCTGTTCATTCAGTGAATAAAATAATAATGTCTCGCACCACACAGTTAAAAATAATTTGGTGATTTCATATCAAATATTTTTGAATTAATTGTATCCACTGATTATAAAAATATTTTATAGAATATATATTTAATTGGAAGTAATTGATACATATGTATTTCCAATATGGTAGGTTTAATTGTTATTGCGAGTGCGTTTTTTATGACAGAGAAATTGTATTGCTATGCATATTTCACCTTTTCCTAATACTGTAAGATTTAACATACTTGCGGTGGTGGGATATGCTGCATTTCTTTTTTTCTTATCGTGCATGTTTTGCGCTAATTTCAACGATGTAGATGTACATATGAAACATGCATCCCGTGGTTTTGGAAATATATATTTCCCTCGAACGTTGTACGTGCCCGCGTACCTACTGGTCACGTAAGGTGAATTTCCGAAAAAAAAAAGTGACCTTTGACCGCGCCACACCAGCTGGCATTATAAAAGACAATAACGTTTTTATAATTGATATTAATGGTGGGTCTTGCCGACACATATGCATACATATGCAACACAGTAATTGAAATAAATTCTGATATTAAAAATGAAAAAAAAAAAATTCTCAAAAATAATTTATTTAAAATCATTTATATTTTTTAAAATTTTTATCATCAACTTTATCTTTAATTTTTCTATCAAATAGTATTTACTCTCCCATTTTTTTTTTTCTAATGCATTATTATGTCGTCCATCAGTACTACACAAATATCACTGTGGTTGAACATTAACCATCTTCATATTGTACTACATAAAACTGTCCGAGAAACGGATAAAATTAGATGGTGAATTTGAATTTACGAAGCGCCTGTTCATATAAATTATCATGGAGTCTATACGCGGATAATCGTAATAATGGAGGGTGAAGCGAGAAAGCGTTTAGAAGAAAGAGAGAATGGATTTAAGGAAGTAGACGATTGGTGGATGGTCCGCACCATGATGCCTGGTACTATAACTGATACCTGTTGACTCTAAGGAAGAGTCCTAAAAGTCTAAAGAGAAGAGAGAAGCAAGAAATAAAACTGAAGCTGGCAACACATAAAGATAATATAATATCAAATGGCCAAATAGCGCTAGACATGTTCAATATTATAAAGGCGAAGAGTGTCTTCGGGCAGCCATGTACATATAGTGAATCGGTGGATCGCTTGGTGCACCTGATCATCAAAGTCGCATTTTCAACGTAATAGGTGTGCTTAAAGCGGAAGAATGGAAGTTTCAGGGATCTCAGTCGTCTGAGATAGATAAGTGAAGTGAAATGAATACACCATATGTATAAATGTACAGATATAACTATACCTGTATAAGTATAGTGAGAATAAAGCAACAAAAATTAGATAAATAAGAGAAAAAGAGAGATGTATATGCGTGCGTATACCTATATATTTTATGTATATATGTATACCGGCGGATCTTGATAAACGGAGGGCCGCGGCTGTTTCGATCGTGATCAGGCTCAGGTACACGCCACCAATAATCATCGCTCTGGTCGCAATTACCGAGCCCGCGGCAACCAATCCCCGTGAACCCATGTTCCACCGGTGCTTGTCGCTATGCAACAGTGCACTGTTATTAGGGACTATTATTGTAATGAGCTACCTTGTCCAAGTGAGTTCCGGGGAACTCAAGACAAGGCGGGCTCTGAATAAAATAGAGGCATATCTCAAAGGCGAAAAAAATATATACAAGCCGCATTTGTATTTATATATATATGTATCTAGTATAGTGTTAATTCCATATAAATATGTATGGAAATACGTGAAGTATTACAAATTATTATAACAAAATTCATAAGTTAAACAATTTGACAATTTTTATATTTTTGTTATTTGCACCAAGCATTTATTTAATCAAATGTTTGCACACATCGCATTTCTAATTTAACTTGTGTGACAAAAACATAATGGATGAAGATTCATGACAGTTGACATATGAGTAAACGTAAAGTCAGTCAAAAAGTACTTTTAACAGTTTACCGCGAAGAATTCCAACATTCAAATCGATACAGAATATATATTACTTGATGCAAATAGTAACAGTGAAGAGTATAACTAAGCAGATGAGTATAGATAGTAATAGTATCCATGTAAGAGTGGTTACTGTAGGACAAGATGGGAAAATACGAAAAAGACAAAACGCAAGTTGGGAAAATAGCAAAATTATAAGAAGGAGTTTTCTTTTCCATGGGGGAATACAGAGGGCGCTAATGTTTCCCAGGCAGGAAATACCGTCTCCATCCTCATGCCTTCTATCTCCTCGCTCACTCACTCGCCTATTTTTATTCCACTTTATCTGTGCGACTCGAGTCAGTTCCTCTCCATTTCCTTTCGCAAAGAGTTTCTCAACGGTTTCCCCCTACTGAAAGGACCACCCTCCGCGCTGCTGCCGCACCGCTTGGTTCACCCAACCCTTACTCAACCCCTCATACCACCCTACGGGGCCTACCCAATGCGATGACAACAACATGCAAACATTCTGGTATTTGCAATTCGAATGCCGCAAAACGGAACGCGCTGTTGAGAAGAATGGTATAGAAAGTAGTCCGGAACGAGGAGTTGAAAGGGCAGAGGAAGATGTGGAACATGCAGCACATACCATATACAGTGCTTTTACTATTAGGTAACCCGCGGGTGGGAGCGTGATAAGCTGCGCTTTGTACAATATTTTCAGATGAGCCATCAGTGGCATATTATTTTTTATACCTTCATATATGATTGTATTGCATTTATTATTTGAGTATACTACAGACTGTATACAATTATCATAATTGAATTATCATTACAAATTGTGAGTATTCTAAAATAATTTAATTACCACACAATCAAATAAAAGTTGTTACAATTATTTATAGAAAAAAAAAATAATAAAAAAAAAAACACAAAATGAATTCACCTTGCTGATATGTAGTGTTCATATACAGCTATATATTTACAGAGAGTCATTAAGTTGATAAGTTATTAAATAATATTATATAGTACATATATATATACACACTTGTACATTTAGGAAATAAAAAAAATCCCCCTTTCAAATGGCCGCCATCATTCTTCAGTGGCTTTTTTCACACGTAATAATAACATATACGTAACCGGAGCAACGACCGAGGCATCAACTTATCAGGTCTCCACGATCTCACAGTATTATACGCGACAATGCTGGTATCGGTAGAATCGCGTCGCGAAGCAAAGGGGACGACCGCATGCAATAATTATGGATACCTATTATTACAATTCAAAGCTGAAACTTTTCAAATAGTAGTATGCCACGCAACCTACGTCATATATATATATATATATTCTTATTTTCCTTCTTTATGTAAAATATATACAATTTTATTTTATATATAAATAATGATGTTACATATAATTTATGAAAAGATAATCAATGGCTAAGGATGCCATTAATGGGAGCATCAAAGTCATGCAGTATTTATTTCTTATATTGCAATATTTATAGTTATCTATACATATCGTTCTATCTAGAAACACATAAGATAATGATACTTGAATATAACTGAGAAAGAATCATACCCAAATATAATGTACGTATAATCCTTTCGATTCTACCCCTCATTACCCTAAACACTCCAATTGTTATTTCAATCAAACAATTTTATCTGTTTTTATTTGCAAAACAAGAGAGTTTTCTCGGCATCTTTAAATATTGCATACGTTAATTTAAAACTATCTGGTAAATTTCACAACAATTTTTTAATAAAGCGTCACATGACGATCCCCCAAATATCATCAATTTGAAATTTTAAGAAATGAATCAATATTACATCTATTTATTACAAAAATTCCAAACGAAAAGATGTAGAATAATATTTGCATATAGTTATATGTACATTATTGACAATTTCAATAACGAGTGGCTGAGTTTGTGCAGTATGCACTATATAAATGCATATTTATTGTATATTCTTCAACAAAGTAAAAAGTACCCATGATTGAAGCTATACACATTAGAAATAATTTCATTCAGACATAAGGTATATGAATATCCTGAAATAAATTGAGTATATACATACTAAAGTGTATTTCGTTTATGGAACGATCACTGTATTTATCATTTTAGCCACCCCTAAAAGAGTCGATGGATATAGCCAGGTTTATATATACTACGATGAGTCTTTGATATATGTACAGTGTATGTATAGAACCGCTCTTGTCGGTGAATGAAACGAGCCCCAAATATTTTGTTGGCGTCGTTTCTCTATTATTGATTAAAGACATTTTCAAAGAATGTCCGAATTGTGAATAAATTCACCAGTGTAATTATCAACAAATTGGTTTGACAACGACAATAAAATTGGACTGCTATAATATATCACTGAAGAAAAAAGAAAATATCCGAATGCAGGTTCACTTTATTCAACAAGTCGTGAATATTATCCTGAATTGATATTAATGTAGCGCTTGTTGGAGAAATACCAATCACCATTAACTACACTGATATTATATATATTGATTTTATAAGAAGTTGATAGGTTTTGTATTTTCATATAATCAATTTTTAAATAATTTCAAATCTTTGCTTGAATAACCAGAATATCCAAATTTCCATTCAACGATGGAATCATTTGACTAAAGTAAATTAAAATAGCAATAAAATGATTTATTATTCAGACTATTTTAACCCTGGGCTCAACTATCTGATAATTTGTTTCATCGACAGGGTCCATCAACAATTTCAATTGCTCAGTTGTTTATTCCTGCATTTGCAAAAACTATATCGAATTTCTCGTTGACTAAATTATTTTACCATGATGACATAGTTATAGCAATAGTAATAACAGAGCTCTGAAGAAACACTCAGTTAGTCGGGAAGAATATAAGAATACTATAAGTGAAGTTGGTGCTTCCAAAAAGTTTGCTGGAAATTTTCAGATTGCTGACGGGGAATGCGAATGTGTAAGCTCACCACAACGTTGCGATAGAACATCTGCAAATAACTGGCAGCAACGAAGATTTTACCCTTCAATCTTGATACAGTTGTCGGCTCAGCGAGGGAGGATCGCGTCTAGTTGACAAACAGGACAAATCCGCTAATCGGGAATAACTTTTTTTTTTTAAGATTAGAATACATCTTTCTGTTTATATGTAGATATGCTACTATAATTGTGTCATACTTTAATCTATTTACGCCCAAACGACAAAATTTCATCCAAGATGTTCATCAACGCTATGAATAAAAGCATAAAATTTATCGAAAAACTTCCTAATACACGGTTTTTGATAGTTTAAAATCTCCTCTTTCGGATGGCGCTCTGAAATTTGACTTACGATGCGATTTAAAATAGTTACAATCGATTGGTTTCAAAAAAATGTGAAATGTTCGACTCTTCTTTTTCTTAAATTTGTATGCTAATGTAAAAAAGACCTCATCTCAGTGCTTTTAATGTGACGTCTAGTCGCATTAATATCTATTCTTTGGAGCCTTGTTGAATTTTTTGGAATATTTAACTCGGCAGCATCAAGATAGCGGCCGAGACGAGAATTTTTTTTACAAAACTTCACAAATTTTCTCCTTGAAAACTATGGACTTCGGTACGAATACCTCAAAAATGAAAATGTCTCAAAATTAGTAAAAAAGAAAATTATCGTAAATTTTTTAGAACTTTTTACGACGTTTTTTATAATTTTCTTTTTGTTATTTTTATAAAAATCAAATATTGTCGTAAAAATTTTTGACTTTTAACAAAAGTCTATAGTTTGCGAGAAAAAAATGTGTGAATTTCGAAAATAAGATTTGCTCTTTGTATAAAAAATCTTAGTTTTGAAATTCTCCAGTTTCTTTGTGTAGGGTTAATGTAGCTAGTTATGGTGGTCATACATGATGTCTACACGATTAATAAATAACACATTATGATGTTGTGATGAGTGGATAAAAAATCATTTTTGGGATTCTTTCATGATCTTCAATTCACCATTGCTAAATGAAATTTGTACAGCACGAGGTATTGAAAGGGGATCTTTACAGTAAAAATTCATGTGACTTAAACTCAGATCGAAATTTATTGCTAAACAGAATTATTTTAATCATCACTTTCGGAACTACTTAACAAAATGCCATCGGTATCATTTAACTAACTTTATATCACAACAAACAAAAGTTAAAACTTTCTGCTTATATTGTGATGAATTTCTATTCTTCGTCTGTATGAAGTGATAAATGGACAATGTTTTTAGCAGCTTATGACCGAAATTAGGTATACGAGTATATTTAATACATACCGAACAATTGCGATGATAATTCATTTTAATTTTTTGATGTTCAATATCAAAGATGAATAATTAAAACATCCTATAAAAACGTCTTACTAGTTTAGTATTTAGTTATTATTTCGATTATGGCTCATCATAAGTCCAATAAAACGAAATGTGTTGGATAATAAATTTGGTGACTGGATTAACTCATGTTCGAAGAACACGTGTTAAGAACAAATTATTAATAATTTTTTCGAGTGGATAATCAAAATATTTATTAATTAAAAAAATCTTCGTGAAATTAAAAATTAAGTGTTGACCAACATCAAATTTACAACTTTCAACGGGGCACTGTTAAAAAAAAATAACACTATCTATCCTGTCTGTTGCGTGGCTACTTCATCAGACATTTCACTCCTGATAAAATGCCAAGTTGAGAATTCGTGAAAACTGAATTTTTACCGAGGGATCACATCCGACTGTTAAATGGGGTTGATATCGGGATACACATCATTCATCTGATCTGGTCCTCGAGTACCTCTGTCTTGCACATTCTATATATATTTCAATTATTATTTAATCGACATATAATAATTCAGTCGACATATACCAATAGAGATATTCACACAATATTAATATTATTATAAATTTATAACATACAGAAATTTGATTGCTTGATATTAGATATACTTGAATATACTTTGAATATGCATTTGATTTAACAGCATCAAATAGTAGTGTAAAAATTATAAGAATTGAGTAACCACACCTTGTTTATAATATAAGAATTGCAACGTATATATACAATTAAAGAAGAAATATAATTCAATGTTACATTTTGCATTCAATTTTATGATATTATTAATTGTTTTCGACTCCTATGTGCACATGTAATATAGACTGAATACTTACATTTTAGATTAATATAATATAGTGAAATATATATATATTTGGAATGTTGAATATAAGTTAGTATTGCTAAAACATTGATCAACTAATTTATTTAATCCTGGCCACAAATAACCAGTAACATGAAATTCTTCATTGAGAGACTTGAATTTACTATTGCGGAACATATTAACGTCTAATCAATATTGGCAGCAATAAAAGTAACTTCACCTGTATCTCGCTATCGTTTAATTGAGTTTTGGAAAAGGAAAAATATGAAAATAGTGCCTGCGTCTCTGTAGAACATATACGTATGTTATAAATAAATGTTTTAATCAAGGGATATGAGACCAAACATATTAAAAATGATCAAGTGAATGAGAGGATTGGAATTGAAAATGTTGCGATGAAAAAGTTAATTTTTTTTTTATATTCACGGGCAGATAGATTCACTTGCTTGAAACGGAGAAGCCAGTGAACGATAGTCTAAGGCGCAGTTGAGCTCCATTTAAATCTGGCTGGATTGGTCTTACCGTATAAGGAGCAGAGGAAAGAACGAGCGATCTGAAAGGTTAGGTTGCCTTTCTTTCAACGTAAGAATTGGCTTACAAAGTCGGACATTTTACTTTTAAATTTAGTACGCGTTACTCCCCCACTCCATTCTTTTCCAATGTCGCGAAGGTTAAGAGCTCTGTAAAGAAGAGATTTGGCTATGGCTAAAACTTGGTATATATTTACTGAATTCGGTTTTTAAAACATGTATATATATATATATATATATATATATAACTCGTATATGTGTATATATGAAGAAGTTATCTCAATTTTTTTTTCCTCATTCTTTGTGTGAAAAATAAAAACTTTCCAATGGTGGAACAAATTTTTTTGTATATCGAAAGCATAAACTGGTAAACTAAAAAATGTCTTGAGAAACTTTTACATGAAATCTTTTGTTCAAATATTGAGAATGCATTTGAATAAGTACGAGACCGAAAAAATCGGCGACATTTAAAAAAGTTCATGAACTCTGTTTCAAATAATATTGTGAAGTTTGAGGAATTCTAAATAATCATGAAAGAAATACTATATAAATACTAATATACCGATGGAGGCCAAAAATATTCCGAGAAGTTTTTTCCACCTAGAAGAAATGTAAAACAAGAAACGAAAAATAAATATAGAGACATTACCATCTGTTATGTAGATATATTTTTCAGAATATTAGAATATTTCATCAAATTTCTAAATAAATGTGACAAATGAAACAATTTTTGATTTTTAGAATTAATTCATGAATTTAGCAAGAATTTTATCATTCCGGTGTTTAGAAATGATAAAATATTTCTTATTATATTTCTGTATATGTGAGATAAAATCGAGAAACTTCCAAATTTATTATTTAAAAATAAAATTGAAAATACCCTACAAATTCTATTATCCAAACTACTCAGACATATTCAAAAAAAAAAATTGCCATTGATAATTATTGAATGGATATGAAAGAATTACCCGGTGAACCTCCAAGTAAATATTTTCTGAGACTTATTTTTCCATTGCTACTCGTATATTAATACTTTATGGCAACCGAAGACAGCGTATCGGAAAACGCCCAAAACTTACAGCACTACTTTTGATTGCTCGTGACACGAATTACAAGCATCCGCTCGTTGAACTTAGTTGAGTTCAAGATCAAGGTTGAAAACAAATCGATAATGGTTCTCTGAGTAACCAATAATACATTTTGTGCGAAAAACTTAAAAACAAAATAAAACTATCATGAAATCAAGTAAAACCGGTAAATTCAATCAGACACTTCCGATGTAAGTCATCATTTACTTTAATAAAACTAATTCAAAGGTGTATACCAGATATCTCTGTTTATCCAGCAGATCAGTGCTTCTGCTATCGGTTTGATGCTGACTTAAAAGTTTGTCTCTTATTATTCAATTTCTATTTTTTCAATGAACTGTAAGAAAAATATTGTTTATAATGTAAATTGCTATATTTTTATTTATAATTGCAGGAATTGTTGTTTTTAGGGGGACTGGTGGATTGTACATACGGTCTAAACTGTGTTTATCATGGGACACAATCACACATAAGGAATTCACCAATATCTATCGATGGGACCCCATGTGGTAAATATAACAGCAATAACGTATATCACATTTCGTTACAATCTAATTTCATCATTGAACATCATTTTAACACCGTGTCTTGCAAAAAATGACTGTCGAGTATTATAACAATATGTGTGACCATCCTAGATCTGAATTTCGATGTTATATTCAAAACGATCTAGCAGTTTTTGAATTATTAGTTAAGTAAGAATGACGAATGAGCGAGCAGTATTTTACCGCCATAGATATGAGAGAGGGAGAAGCCAGAAAAAAACTGTAAATATCGACCCGAGGTAAATGTGTCAAGAGACGATTATACCTTGGGTCCTACGGTTATTTTCTGAAACTAGATGGGACTTTAGCCCTTTTCCACAACCATTACCCGTCAAAATTCACTGCCCGAAATCGCATGGAATGTCCTATATATATAGATAATTAACATAATTTAAATTAGATAATTCCGATAAGATAATTTAAATAACTTAAATTAGATCATTTAGATAATCCAAATAATGTTGATAATTAAAACTTTATCGACCGCTCGCCTATTAATCAGCTTTTAGCTATCGACCAGTGGGCTTTACTGTTTTGTTAGTAGCTGTATACTAACTTCTCCATATCCTTATGAGTTATATTTTTTCATGAGTACAACACAATGAATACCGAAAATTTCGCCGATACTAAAAGTAAATGCGCGCGCGACTAAGCCGGTACTTACGGAGTGTCAGCCTCAACCACGACTGGTCGATAAAGTCTTAAGATAATCTAGATGAGATAGTTTAAATAATGAAAATAAATTAGATTTAATAATTCAAATAATAGATAATCTAGATGAAATTATCTGGATAATTTCGATAAAATTATCTAGATAATCTGGATGAAATTATCTAGATTTCGAAAGTTATCTAGATAATTTCATTGAAATTATCTAAATATTTTGAAAATTATCTGGATTATACAAATTATCTGAATTATTAAATCTAATTTATTTTCATTATCTAAACTATCTGAACTAGATTATCTTAATTATCAAAATTGTCTAAATTGTCTAAAATCGTTGTTATTAAATGTAAATTATCTTCATTATCGAAACTGTCTCGTCTAGATTATCTTAACACTTTATCGACCGGTGGTGGTTGAGGCTGACACTCCGTAAGTACCGGCTTATTCGTGCGCGCATTTACTTTTAGTAATCCTATCTATCTATTTATCCATATATATACGAGATATAGGACATTCTATGCGATTTCGAGCAGTGAATTTTGACGAGTTATGGTTGTGGAAATGGGCTAAAGTTCCATCTAGTGTCAGAAAATAACCGTAGGATCCAAGGTACAATCGTCTCTTGAGACATTTACCTCTGTTGAAATAATCTCTGATTCAGATAATCTAGATAATTTTCAAAATTATCTAGATTTTGAAAGTTATCTAGATAATTTTATTGAAATTATCTAGATGATTTTGATAATTTCGATAAAATTATCTAGATTATTTTAATAAAATTATTATTATAAAATTATTTTAGAATTATCTAGATAATTTTGATGAGATTATCTTCATAATTTTATCGAAGTTATGCAGAAAATTTCATCCAGATTATCTAGATAATTTTCAAAATGATCTAGATAATTTCATCTAGATTATCTAGATAGTTTTAATAAAATTATCAAGATAATTCCATCCAGATTGTCTAAATAATTTTGAAAATGATCTAGATTTTGAAAGTTATCTAGATTTTGAAAGTGATCGAGATAATTTTATTGAAATTATCTAGACATTTTGAAAATTATCCAGATTATCCAAATTATCGGAATTATTAAATGTAAATTATGTTCATTATCGAAACTATCTCATCTAGATTATCTTAAGACTTTATCGACCAGTCGTGGTGGAGGCTGACACTCCGTAAGCACCGGCTTAGTCGTGCGCGCATTTACTTTCAGTACCGGCGAAATTTTCGGTATTCATTGTGTTGTTCTCATGAAAAAATTTAACTCATAAGGATATGGAGAAGTTAGTATACAGCTACTAACAAAACAGTAAAGCCCACTGGTCAATAGCTAAAAGCTGATTAATAGGCTATCGGTCGATAAGCGTCGGCAATCGAAAAGCCGATTAATAGGCGAGCGGTCGATAAAGTTTTAATTATCAAAATTATTTGGATTATCTAAATGACCTAATTTAAATTATTTAAATTATCTTATCGGAATAATCTAATCTAAATTCTCTTAATTATCTATTTATTTATCTATATATATAGGACATTCTATGCGATTTCGGGCAGTGAATTTTGACGGATAATGGTTGTGGAAACGGGCTAAAGTCCCATCTAGTGTCTGCAAATAACCGCAGGACCTAAGATACACTCGTCTCTTGAGACATCTATCTCGGGTCGATATTTAGATACTTTGACAAAAAATGATTCACATTAAAAAAAATATTAAATAAATAAATTTCATTGAATTTTTGAAACGTTACTGTCTATTGGAGACGAGTTTTCATTACATCTTTTAATTTTGGTTGAAGTATGAAATTATTATTGTTCATATTAACGTGTGTTTCTATAGTTTTTAATGTTTCAATACAAATAACAGATATGTTGAAGTAATTTATCACAATAACCTGATATGTTGAGCTCGTGTTATTGAAGGTGTATACAGAATTTGTCTTGCATTCATTTGATCCATATCACTTTTGAATACTTTAGCAAGTAGTCACAATTGGATATAGTATTTAGTCAATCAACAATGCACCTCACATTATATTATACTGTTTTCATATATATAATAATATTATATCACTTGACACAGATTTTCTCATTATTTTTAATCGACATTTTTTCTTTTCTTGATTGTCAATAAGTTCGGTAATGCTGTAGGGTAAGGTTGCTTGAGTCGTATCCCCTAAGGAAATAATAATGTGAAGTTCACTGCAATTGAAGCAAACCAAAATGTTCTGCATCTACTGAATCCTTATTTAGTTGCATTTTATTCAACAATCATAGAAACATGAAAATCTTTTCTCAAAATGGGTATTTTAACGTTTTTCAAAAATATACCTTCGGTACGGTTAAGGCGCCTAATTGACTAATTCATACCACATATAGCCTTCGTCGTACTTAGAAAATAGACTTTAGTGAAGACGTGATAAAGTTTAAAGAAAAATACTTAGTAACTAGATATAACATGAAATATAAAGAAATTCCAAACGATTCAGCCTGCGTCTGAGATATACTTAAACATTTTGCTTTGGTTATTAGTCGAACCTGATTACTAAGTAAATCACAGTTAGTAAAAATTACAAAACAAAATTACAAATTCTTAAAAATTATGAAAACAAAATTAAAAATTCTTAAAAATTATAAATGCTTAGAAAATTATTAAGATTGAACACAAATATCACAAATATTTTTCTTCACTTTACTTTCAAATTTTACACAAGTACGACTTAGGCAGAGGGGTTTTTTAAGGTTAAAATTAACTCTCTGACATAACCTCAAAAAGTTCTAACGTTTGAATATGCCTAAACGATTGCCAGATAAGTATTACAAATAGTTATTAACAAAGAAGAAACGTAAGAATTAGGTTCCTGCCATAAAAAGCTTACAAATGAATCGAAAATTTTAATGAAAACTGTATAGAAAACTTACTTTTCATTTATCTTTGCTTCACGAAACCATCCGGCCGCCCACTTGTTTACGTTTACTCGCTCGACTAAGTAGTTCAAGTTACCGATACTAAATGGTGTAATTTATAAGTATCACCTGAGATATTGCCTGGGTACGATTTAAGCCATGGTACGACTAAAACAACATTACCCTACATGCTTTCATTATGAATTCTAATTCGATTACGGGACTTCTTCAAACTATTACAGAATCTGCATTTCAAGCGAACATTTTTATTAATATGAACTTATTCTTCATTCGTAACATCATTATATGGTATAAATACGAAGTGAAGTGTTTGTTGTACTTACAGATGATGGAAAACATTTTTAGCATAATTATATTAATGTTACCAGTAGAGTATATGCATTCATTTTCTATACCGTACATTATTGCTCTCTGAATTCATAATAACAATCATAAAATATCGTGTTACACATGTAATTCATACTAGTTTAAAATAATATATTATATGATGAAGGTGTTTGTTCAGTTAGGATAACAAACTTATCAGATACTCGGCGTGTTTACTGTTACGCAAGTCGTAGCAACTGACGTGTGTCTTCGAACATTATGATTTTCAATTGATTATATATAGGCGGCGACTGAGGTAAAATGGACTTGATAAACAATTACAATTGGTAGTATTCCAGTAGACTTGCACTGTATTTACAATTGCGTTATTTGACTAATTTATTCAATCTATTATTTATTTGAACGATTATCATAAATTGCAATTCATAGTAGATAACTGCAAAATTACAAGTTGCACCCTCTTACATTTACACACATTATTTTAATTCAAGATATCCTATGGCGAATTGATATTTCAATAAATTGAATTTTTCCAAAGTGCATACGAAATACCTGGTCCAACTCTGACTCACTAACGTAAAAGACATTCTGAAACATAATGAGCCGTTCATTACAATGATACATTAACAATTTTTCGAGTATTGACAAGCACACGTCAGAAAATTATATAGAATCATATATGACCATTTGATCGTTGAAACTCGACAATATTTCAATCGTTTTATGAAAATATCTCATACATAATGTGTAATGTTTCATACAAATATAAACTAATGTAAAAATAAGACAGATCAATCGTTACTAGAATATTGCACATTCATCCCAAAATATTGCACATTGCCTTTAGAATGACAAAAAAAAAACCGAAACAAACGATGCGTTGACGTTGAGCTTTTACGTCAAATCATCTGTAGTGCTTGGGGATGAGTTGAACGATACATGATCACGTAGATGGAGGAGAGATGGGGAGGCAAACGGAACCCCATTATTGATATAGATGCGATACAGAGAATGACGAGGACTTTTACGTGATCGATTTTCAACACTTGCTCTTTATTCAACAGTTTCTTTCCTCTCTTGGGTATAACCACGCATTGTCATTACTAATGACAATGCACAGTTATAGGGCCAGGAAGTTCGCCCCGCTAAAAAGCCCACAATGCGAATGTTGGTGCTAGCACTCTGAACTGTCGGATGCATTCCTTAACCTTATTGCATGGTTTCGCGAGAAAAGACGATCGAGTCGAGAATACGAATACAGTATCACTGAATAAAATGTATGCATTTTGTTAAATGACATGCATCATGAAATTTCTTTAAGATAGAACATATTATATAATAAAATGTTGAATAATATTAATTATTTTATATTAATTTTCATGCGATTTTATTATTTGGATATATATACGTAATTTCCACGTATTTAAGTAAATTCATCAAATTCGATTCGGAATGAATTTGAAAAACAGATATTAGGCATATAAGTTCCTAATAAGTTTTTATTGCGAAGAATTCCATGCTTAGCGTTAGAACGAATTTGTATATGTATTTACATCTATTGACGCTACGATCGAAGCATGGATAATATAGGATCCAAAAGTTTGCCTGTGAGCTGAAACTTACTTCATTATTTAATTTGAATTCGATACAATTAGATTGAGAAATTAGGAAAATCATAAACCGAAATTATGACGTGTAAAATATCCCGCGAA
Source organism: Galerucella tenella (assembly GCA_910591685.1). Taxonomy (NCBI): domain Eukaryota; kingdom Metazoa; phylum Arthropoda; class Insecta; order Coleoptera; family Chrysomelidae; genus Galerucella; species Galerucella tenella. The sequence continues at coordinate 86,748 of CAJUYH010000157.1, read as the reverse complement.
CTGTTGACTTGGCATTATGTCCCATGACAGTAATGCCACGATCTCGACAATTACAGACACGGAAATTTTGATGACTGCAGGAAACATCAATTGACCAACAATTTGGCTGGTAGTTTCCATAATTTGGATAAAAAGCGTGTCCAATAGAACCACAATAACCAAGTAACTCAGTGCAAATGTGAATGACATCAAGAAACTGTGAATTTGACTTATCAAGTCGTTACTGACAATCAAATATCACTTTAATCTTCTCTGATAGTGTTTTGCGATAAGATTAAAATTCATGAGGTACGATACAAGACTTTACGGACCAACCTTTAACAATTTTATTGGAGGATACGCTGGATACTGACTCGTTCAATCCATGGATATAGAAGATCGTACGATGTTTAGGATGTAATGGACTTTTCGCGAGCTTACTCTTATCATATATTTTCAAAATATATGATGCATTTGGATTTTTTCTGGAATTAAATTAATTTGTTATTGATATCTAACTTATATCAATGGTTACTGACTTTATAGTATTGGGGTTTGAATAATGGTTACCTAGTATAAAGATGAAACTCAATATCTCTATTCACGTTAATAGTGCAGCATATCAAACATGAACCGTATGGAAACAATCACCATGTGTCTTCAGCTACAAATACATAAAAAAAAACAATATCTTTCTTGTAACTACGTAACAAAAAGCAACAAATAAATTTTATATTAAAATTCAATATTTAATGTACAATTGAAAATGAACGGAGCTGGCGATGATTGAAAGTATTATTGAAGATCACGAGTAATACCGAACTATAGTTGTTGGTCTCTATATACTTCCTACATATGGACAATATATGAATATTTTTATTAATTACTGTGATAATAATGGACATTTATGGGTTTGACATAGATGTAAATAAAAAAATTACCTTTCGATATTGCTATCTGGCAAAATAAAATAACAATGAGATATAGTAACGTTATTCTGCCATAAAAAAAAA